>JAQFZH010005361.1:0-10683 GCA_034695485.1 Entomobrya nivalis
ATAAGATGTCACCCTTAAACTTTATATTAAAAATCAAACCACAGAGTGCGATTGTGAAGAATGTAAGCATTTCAGGTAATTTCAAGTTAATTTTGTCTGTATGCAATGTTAAGGAATTTCAGTTGAACTCTTTCTTGCTCTCTTTTGATTTGTGGGGAATGATGTTACCGGTATTTGAAAGGAATAAACAGGTAGACAAGCATGTGTTGCCTATTCAACAATCACATGAAAAAACCGAAAAAATAATTGTGTTTCTGAGTCCAGAATGAAATGTACTTATTTTAAATTGTTCCATGTTCAAAACAAATGTAATATTTCACTTTCGATTTAAAACAAATTGAACTTGAATTGAAAACAGTATAAATAACTCATCATGTTTCCTTTTTGGAATGCGAATAGTTTTTTAGATGTGATTTTTTTTCCAGATTCCAACTGTGTACTAACTAGCCATCTAAGATCCCCCAGTAAACAGTATTATTCCAGTAAAATGAATTTGATAGTTGTCTTAAATTTTCCTCGAAAATGAAACTTTTCCCAAAACAAAAATTGTTTTTCATTCAGACTTCAAAAAAGAAAAAAAGTAGGTTGACTATCATTCCCGCTGCTTTCCATTTCCTGTTTTGTGTAACTCTACAAAAAGTCACTTATGTACGTACTTTTTCTTCGCCCGTTAAATTCCAGCTAAATACATGCATAGCATTACAAAAGATAGCTTTTTTCAAACTTTTCCAATACATGCATCCATATTTGTGCATACAAACTATATGCATCTCATATAAAATGACCAATAAAAATGCACAGCAGCAAAAAAAGAAGTAAACTGACTTATATTTCTTTCTGTGTGAAATGTGATGGTTGAATGATAATCGTGCACCATCCTTCATCATCTTTCCACCTCCTCACGTCTTTCTTCCGCGTCGATTTGTCGCGAAATAAAAAAAAATGCAAGTTGAATAACATCTGTTTCTGACACAACTACACTACACATACATAAGTTTCCATTTTCAAACGACTAGAGAATGACAGTGGTGGCAGTGGTGATGGTAGTCGAAAAAAAATATGCTATCAAAGTACTTCTCAGACTTGGGAAAATTTCTGCGAGACTAGAGCAGAGTTGTGCTCATGGTGGTGATGGTGGTGGTAGTTGAGAGATGATAAAGAGCGAAAGCAAGTTTTTTTTCGCGGAAAAGAAACTTTTCAGTTTTTCAATAATTTTCCCAGTGGGAGAGCAAGAGAGAGAGAGAGAGAGGAGGGGGAACTGCAGGGAGAAAAAAAGGAACAAAACACTTGTAAATCCTTTTTCTACTGCGGAGTCGTTGTCGTGTCTACTACGGAAAAAAGTGAACTACAGCAGCTACACAAGATGAGATGAGAAGTGCCATCAAATTAGTAGTAGTTTACTTCAGGTGCTTCCTTTTTTACCCTTGTATATATTTTGCCGCTTTTTTATAGATGAGTGTGTTGGGTTTTGGTTTGCTGTAACACGGAGAAAAAAAATAAATTGCTTTGAAAAAGCGGATGAAAGTGGTGATGATGAGATGACAATGGCGAAAAATTCTGGAAATTGGAGGTGTGCGCTTTGATGCTTTGTTTTCTATTGTTTTACGACGTATTGAAATAATTGTCTGTTATGAAAACTTGAAAATGGGAGAAAAGGCGAAAAATAAAAGAGCCGACCTTCATTTTAAGGAATGTCGGGAAAATGAAGTGCTCGAAAATTATTTTAGTAAGTATTTTTTACAATATTTTTTTCTTTAAAAAATATTCTGTTCAAGGACACCTGCGAAGGTTCTAGAAACTCTAGAATATTTGAATATGTTGGTAAAATGCTTAAATAATTACGTGCCACTGACAAAAGTGTAAATTAAATAAAAATTATTATGCATGAAGAACGTTCATCTCTTTCTGTCAATGTATTCATTACTATTACTCATTACTTTGTATGGAAAGCATGCAAAGTATTTAAATTGGAAAAAGAACGGGTTCTAGAAGTGTAGAGAATTTTATGAATAGAGAGTGTAGAGAAGGTAGTAAATAAATTGGAAATGTTGGTTACAAAGCTTACAATAGTTTTATGTTTGTGTAATTTATGTACATTAGATGCAAAAGGCACAAACAAGAGACGTATATGTAGGTCCCACTTTTCAATGCATCTCTCTCTAGCTTTCCTTTTCTTCATCTAAAAAATAGTCTCTTTGAATATGGAAAGGTGTTCAGCTGTGAAATTGCAATAAAGTGAACAGAAAGAAAGATGAAAGGTGGTAATAGAAATGAATAATGATGAAAGCTGAAGAAGGCGAGGAAAATAGAGTTGGTGAAGCCTTGTTCATTCGTGTTTTTGTGATATGACAATGTTCCGAGCAAGTGCTTCAGGCAAAAACTATGCTCTACAAAGTACAACCATCATATTTACTAGCAAAGAAACGTGTAGAATGTGAATTCAAATGTGTTTTTGTAATAGAATTTGTAACAGTAGTGCGCTTTCACCGTGTGTGCTGCTTGTGCTCCTTTGGGTGAATAAAAGGGTATTAAAGAATCCCCATGTGATTTTTTATTCTTCTCCACTGACTAAACTTGCTCAGGCTCACTTTGTTCGAGAAAAAGGCACATAAAAAGATAGACTAGAAAACTCCATATGTTTTTTTGTATGTCATATTTCTAGTGCATAATATGTACATATGTAGCCTTCAAATGAATCTGATAACTTGTACAGAAAAAAAGAGACAAGTGGAAAAGTTTCTGGGTTTGACTCCACTCCGACGACAACGAAGACTCAAGATGATGATGATCACGTTGAAAAAGGGAAACACGGCAAGGCACACAGGCTATATGGCGGTGGTGGTGACTGTGACACACAATTTTTATTTCCCTGCACGCTTTGTTTTGGTCCTTTTGTAGAAAAATGAGCCGTTGTTATTTTACCTTGTTTGTTTTTGGCTATTGTTTCAAAAAAAGTCTCGTGATATTTAAGAAGAGATACAAAAACATGACTGCTGTGCTGTGCGTATCTTGGCGCACCTGGACATTTTATCTATTATGTATTGTTGCTTTGTAAGTGTAGAATATTTTTTTCCAAGTCGCACACGCTACAATATATTATTTTTTTAGTTGTATATACATGTGTTCATGTCATCACATATTTTTTTGCCACTACAGTCATATATTTACTACCACTGCGCGCGATAAAAGAAGCTTACCTACTTTTTGTTGTTACATTTTCTGTTATTATTATCATCATCTTCATCCCAAAGGATTTATTTTTTATTATGGCTTGTTTTGTTGTACATAGACATGCTAGAGAGTATCCATATGCAATCCACACATATTTTCCCCTTTTTTCTCAAATGTCCCCTTTTTTAGCCCACAACACACCACATTTATTTTCTTCTCTTCTTATCCTTTTTTTTATCCAACCAGCCAACCTTTTTTTGTTCTGTATTTTTCCCGTTGTCCCTTTGCACTCTTTTAGTACATGTTCCTGTTCCCATTTTTACTTTCACTCTGTCAAAGCCTATCTATCTGTGAATATAATGTGTAGCTAAGCTATACAAGAGCAATATATTTTTATCTCACTTTCACCCGTCAGCACATTGACTTGACTTGACTCAAACTCACACACATACACGCCGACAACGGCGGAGGCAGGCGACAACACAAAGAGCAGTTGGCCTTATAGAAGTAAACTATGAAAATAAATAGTTGCCCTATTTATGTAATCTGTATGTATGCTTAAAGCCATTTATTTTTGTTATCATTCCGCACTTTCACTCTGTTTATTATTATATTTTTGTGTCTCAACCAACAACCCGTCTCCAAAACTACCTTCTCAAATGTCACACTTAATTTATTTCCAAGTGTGTACGTATCGTACGTGTGTATGTTTGGACGGAAGTCGCATGCAAACATGAATGATGATATATGCAACATATTATACATCCATCTATGTCCGTCTATTTATATACTTGAAAAGTTTACTACAATTTGTTTGTTATCCCAAAAAAAGTTAAAAATTGAATACAAGAATCATTTGTACAAATCCAAGGGAATTTTCTGTGTATTTGAGAATATTTTCTTTTTGATTATTTTTATTTGTAAACAAAAGGATTCTATTATGCTGTTTACATTAAATACACAGCTTTACAGATTCAATTTACAAAGTTGGAAAAGGGCAAAAAAAGTGTAAAGTAACTTTCCACTGTTTCTTTTGGCGAATGAAAAGAGCTGTTGTCTTTTCTCTTGTCGCTGCGCGTGGCTTATTTTGATGTTGTTGTTTTGTTGTGTCGTCGTGTCATGTTTATATGCTATGACATGACCGTCATGATATGATAATGATGATGATCATCTTTTATCCTTTACAATCACCCCATAAATATACATATTCCTCTTCGAAATCCAGACCCAATCCAGACTAAACCAAACCAGACCGAAAAGACGTATTTACAGCTGTTCCACTTTTACTTGAAGCCTTAATGCTTCCATCCAACTAAGTCTATTTTTAGAAAAAAAAATCAAGAAAGTAAAGTGGCATAGGAAGAAGCATTGCTTGTGCTGCTGAGATAAATTGCGATGTTTCTTAGTAGTGTATTTTCTCTCTCCTTGTCCGTCCACTCGCTAAAAAAGAAATTACTATACAACGTAATAAGAGAAAAGAATAGGTTTTGTTGGATGGATGAAGAGAGAAAAGACGAAGGACGGCAAAAACTAAAAAAGGAAATTAATGGAAATTAAGTTTATTTATTATCCCAGCAAGGAGCACGGCTGAAAGAATATATAGTAGAGTCTTCCCCTTTTCCCATATATGTCCATCTGTCCAACTATAAATTATACTGAAAAAGGCTGTTCTTTTTGGTTTGTGTGTATGTATTTTCATTTCATGCTAATGTGATATAAAAACTTGGACTCACGAAGCAGTTGAATATGTAGTAGTAAAACCCATAATGAGTTCTTTTTTTTCATTCCAGTTTTTGTTTGGGTTTCAGTTTACTCTTTCTATTTTGTATGGATTGTTTGGGAGGAAATGAATTAGGAATTGGAGAATCCTTTTTTGGTGGTGGGGTTGTTTATATACACTTGATATTCCTTCTGCTATAGGTATTATTATTAGTGTATATTGGCGTGCATTGCATTGGTGATAGTGGTGATAATGGTGGGAAGTGGGAACCTGTAATGTAGACTACTACTACAGAACAGCCCACGTAACAAAATTGATGGTAATACTAGAGAATTTAGGGAATAGGATGACGGAGGCGTTTGCATACACGAAATGCAATTGTGTGTGTGAAAGTTGGAAGAAAAGGAAATAATGGTGTGATAGTGATGGTATGTAATGTAAGCAAGCCTAGAAAAAATGACGACAACAACAAGAAGAAGAAAAAAAGACGGAGAAAGCTTGGGACATTGCATGGCAAGTCAGGAGAGAGGTTCCTTTTATTCTGGATTTTATTTAAGGAAAATAAGCACATTCGCTCTCACATGGCATATCATGACATTCAATTTTGGTTGGAGGAGTGATCGTTTTAATGGTCGCTTTATTTATAGCACTTTAGTAAATAAATGTGGGTATTGACTATACACAATAAAGTATTGGCACAACAGCGTGGCCGAGCCGAGAGTAGCTGGTAGCGTGCGAAACCAATAAATAAAAGGTTGCTTTGCTCACTTGCACGGGTGAAAGTTTTTTTTCTCTGATAAAACGTGAGTGAAAGTGTTTGGCAGAAAAAATAAATAAAACCGAAATCTAAATCGAATCCTGAGTCTTGGAATTCTCCGGTTAAAAATAAACTAAGAATTCGGGGAAAAGAATGGAAATGATGATAATGTGGAGATAGGAAATGGAAAAAAGGGTTATGCTTTTGCGATTGATTGAAGTTTTTTGAAATGATGTAAAAATATGAGTGGAGGTGCATTCCTGGAAAAAAGCTGGATGTATAGTAGCTTTTATGTCACATTATATCCCATGGACATGCCTATTAACTTTATATATGCATTTGTAATGTAGAGTATAGTAGACACTTAACCTTAAAATGCCTTTTAGCCATGTGGTGAGGTTGACAGTTGGACAACGACATTTATGAAGATTAATCACAGCTACGAATAATATTACTCATCAAGACACATTCGTTAGCTTGATTGCTGGTAGTATATAGTAGATGCATGATGACTGGAGAAAACTGGAAAACTGAGTAGAAAAACATGTAGGTATATTTGACTTGAGCTAAGCTGAGTTTAAAAAAATGACAATGGAAAGCTAAACACTTTGTCTCTGCAGCTGTGAAAGTGCTCATCAACTAAACTAATAAAAGATGACTACAACTTTGACGACCTCCTCACGACTAACAAGGGAAAGCATGCTCCCAAAAAAAATTTGGAGGAAAAGACTTGAGAAATAAATGAGAAGGGCAAATGAACAGTCACACTGGTCGTTATAGAGAGGAATGAACGTTAAAAAGCATGGGAGCAATTTTTCAGACGAGGAAACAGGATATTTCTCCCTTGAATCTCACACTCTCGCTACAAATATGCTTGTGTAAAAGTAAAAGTATTATAAAGTATAAAGAAATGCGGTCGTTTGGCAGTATAGTTCATATGTGTAGCACATATCGTATAGTAAATGATAATGGAATGCTTTTAAAAGCTCCGATAAACAGTTTGTGGTTCCAGCAAAAAAAAGAGTAAATGGACACTTTTTGTGCAGCAATCATCGTGTTCACTCATGACTGCTTTTTTTCTTAGTTAAAGGATAACAACTTCCCTTAACCCTTTCATTGTGCTTTAAAGTATAGTTTTCGTAATAATAATAAAGCTTACTCAAATGAAATATTATGGCTTATGATATACTTGGTGAACAGCAGGTTTTATGGTGAGAAAAAGTAGGTATGTGGGTTTCGTGTAGTTCAGCCGAACAAAAAAAGTTTTTGAGAGGACAGTTGAAAGTGAAAAGGGTGATGGTGGTGGCAAGGAAACGAGTGATGTGATGATGACAAAGCGTGTTCTTTCTGCTAAAGGCTTGTGCTATTTGATTATAATGGTGGTTCAAAAATGAGAAAACATATCCAGTTTTGATAAGGATGAGCAGGTAGCGAAAGAAGAAATTTTTAAAGGCATTTTTCATATCAAAAGGATACCATGCGTGAGAAAAATTGTGAATCCACTTGTTCTCTTGAATCCTTCGTCGTCATATTTTTTCCCTGGTGAGACTACCCAGTTTATTGTCACTTTATGTCATAACAAAAAAAAATTTTTGCTCTTGTGGAACTGGAACTACTTTTGCATGATAATGGTACAGGTAGGTATATTTAGGTAAGGGAATATAAAGATGAATATTTGAAAAAAAAGACTGACATTAGCATCTCTAACTGAATATCTAGCCATCATCATCATCATTGTGTCGTTCGTTCGTCTCTTGTCATGACATGCAATTTCCATTGCAAATAATAGAGTTCTCCTTTGAAGTCATATGGTGTAGTGCACTTCCACTATTCATAATACATTTTATCTCTGTTTAAAAAAAAATTATTTGCAGTATGAAGTTTTGGTGATATGAGAATTTTTTCATAGAAACGTTTTTTATTTCCAGAAGAAAAGAAAGGTGACTAAAGTTATTGGGGTGGAATTTTATTTGGATTTTGATAAGAATATATTTGTAATTTATTATGAAACATAAATACAATTTCCAAAATCCTACAGTTTTGTCCATAATTGCGTTTGTATCTGTTAACTAGGTTGGTATGAGAATTTAATTTAGATAACTACTCACTGCGTAAATTATGTAAGTTTCTGGGAAACTACGCAGATTTGTTGTGTGCTTAAGTGCATATCACATCACGACGCAAAAGAGTGAACTGCTGTTCGTGACACATGGCACTTGACGCATTTATTGAAAAACAAGAGATAAATTGTTGTCAGTTTATTTTGCAAGTTATACAACAAGTTTATTCATAATATATTTTTGAAGCTGTGATAACAAGTAAACAAGATGAAAACACCATACCAATTTGTATGCAAATTACATGTATTATTCGTTCTCTCTGACATTTGATTAGAGATTTTACGCGTCAATAAGTTTAAATTGAGGTATTTATACTTTTACGTTGTACTATTCTCAATGCAGTATACAAGGACTTTCATTACTTTAATTATTAATTACGATGAATGTGAGATGTCGTATAAAAAAATAATACTGAGCATCGCGCACTACTTTTATGACAAGCTTAAATGTAAAACATCAAAGGAAGGATACAGAATATAGATAGGCATTTATTGTATCACTTTTAATCGGCTTTTCGATCATCAAACTTCTTACAAACATGGTTTGAATTACAAGGACGCACTTAGGTACTCTCTCTCTGTGATACTCATCTGTAATAAGTGGTATGGTAGGTTAGTACACGAAAATCCTTTTTCTATCTTTTTGACTTATACTACTTTACTTACAAAAGTTTAGTACTGTTACCTTACGTTACACTGCATAACAACCTTACCTACTCATAAGCTTCAAGATATTTGTTTTATAACATTTTATTAGTAGACATGCTTACATTGCTGTACATATTGATTTTATATGGGAGCACAAGGAACTTTATTTTAGGTTGATCCATTTCGGTATGTATTTACACGTATACCATATTTTCGATCGAATTTCTCCAAAAATCTTTCTGGAAACTTTCCGGCGGAACAATCTTTGACTATGAGTGTGAGTGGCATTGTCATCATCATCCGCGTATTCCCTACTTTATAGTAAACCAACTAACAAAGTGTACAATAATATGAATAGCTAGATTTACATAAAAAAATGTATATCAACTAGCTACACAGTTTAAGCTTAAATGCAACTCTCACCTTCCCTTTTATCCAGAAAAGTAGACCCTGCTTTTGTACGAGGTAGTGAACCCCCCAAAAAAAGAGAAGTAAATCATCGCTGACGTGTGTGAAATGCTATATAACCATGTTTAGTAAATAGTAGCACAGCACAAAAGCAGAGCGAATATTATAGAGATTATATTATTAGTAGGATATATTCTCTACTGCTTTTGTAAAGAGTAATATTCATAATAGTAGATGGTCCACTTGATGGTATGGTGGTAGTAGTTGGCTTGAACGCTTAAGTGGCGTAATCCATTTTCTCGTTTGTAAGTTTACTATGCATGAAAGCGAGGGAAAACGAGCGTTGAGTAAGTGGAGAGAAAAGGTTCTTTTGTAAAAGTAAAAGCGTAATAATAATAAGAGGCACATGTGCCGTGCCGTGTGCTGGCTACATGTTTTTTTTAGCTAACTCAGCATTCTCACATTCTCTCATCATCTTCATCTACACATGATGTCTGATGGGAAAATTGCTTTTAAATAATAACAAAAGATAATGGTAATGGGAAGAATAAAGAGACTTTTAAATACACTCCCAACAACCTACCATCCACCCTTTTGGTGATGGTGGAAAAAGGAAATCTCAATATTATTACTTGTTTTACAGCATGTTTCATCTTCAACTAAAACCAATTCAATCCAGTTTATTTTTATGGAGTACCCACCAAAAAAGCACTTGAGAGGAGAAAAAATATAGGTGATTTGAGTGAAGCTGGGAAGTATGCTCAAAAAAATAAATAGGTTGAAAAAATTAGAGTTTTTTTTGCAAGCATTCCATTCAAACCTCGTTTTTCTTTCTCGTTGCTATTATTATCATCTTGAAAGCTACGTAAGACCCGCACTTTTTTTCTTTCTCAAATAGTCAGATAGTCGAGTCAGCTTTTGGAAAAACTTTTGTCCTTGGGATTCAACATATATTCTTTCTTCTCAACTTGAATATTTTTCCCCGTCAACAAAGCCAGCAGCCAAAAGAATTATTGGAGAATACACTCAAGTAGGCAAGTTGGCCATGCACACACGTGAATATATGTATTTTCTCTTTACCTTGTCTACTAACAGCAGCAGGCAGTGGTTTGGTTGATGTTGATGCTGGTATTCACGTCATTTCCGAACCCATCAGCATCAGAAGAAAAAAACGTTAGGTAAAAGCATGTGACGATGATGACGAAGAAGACGAAAGAAAAAATTCTAAAGACCAAGTTTTCACAACCGTCATCATCACTTTTGTCTACTTTTTTCTTGTGCTGCTCAATATTCTTTTGGATGTTTCGAGAAAAATATATAAGTATAAGCTCTTCTTCAACTTTATGCATTATACTTTTTTCACACAACAACAAGCACAAGAGAAGGTAGATGACGAATGTGATAAATTTCTCTATTTTTTATTCAATGCTTATTGTTTCCTCACATGCCGAAGCAGTCGTGCCGTAACATCATCATCATCATCATCCTGACATAACAAAAGGGACAGCACTCTTTAATAATAATAAAATATTACAAGAAAAAATATTAAAGGGCTGTCTACATCATTTGCATTAGAATTTCATTGTAGTTTGGTGCAAGGTTATGCTGCCTGTCCTGCTCTTTCTCTTTTATGTCTTCCTTCTTTATGGGTAGAGTTGCTTGCGGCAATACTATATACATTCTATACGTAATATTTTATCCGTTGACTAAACGTGTACTGAGTCTTTCTAGTATCAAAATCCTTAAACCATTTCCCTTTGCGGAAAATGTTCTTCTCGTGAATCCTTCATTTTGGACGTTTCTATGTACATGTGCGTAGAAAAGTACATATTTCTGCTTCCACCACATTTCTAAGAATTA
>JAQFZH010005362.1:0-10680 GCA_034695485.1 Entomobrya nivalis
CTACCTGAAATTTTTTCTAGTATATTACTCGGGTTGCAATTGACCTATTTCACTCTATTTGCCATGGCCATGGACTATACACACGCATGAGTGAAGATGGAAGATGAAATTCTCAATTCCATGTTCTATTTTCTATGATAGCAAATTGTCCATTCGACAAAGTACACAAAACTTTATGAAGTGTAAACATTTTAAAAGAAATTTGAAATGATGAAAAATATATGGGTCGCACACGTATGAATCGTGATGAATAGGCATCGTATGGTCAACAAAGCTATAAAGCAACAATTTTTGATCAAAAAGGTTTCTTCTATTCAAAAAAAATCGTAGATGGTGACCAATGATGTACATAAATATAAGCATGTTAGGAAGACATTTAATTCACAGGTGAAAGAGCAAAATAAGTAGGTCACACAAATATATACACACACACATGACAAGACAAGATGGTGAAAGATAAATGGGTAGAGAGTAAATGATTGCATCTAGGATTACATATACTAGATAATCGCCTCTCTACCATCACCATCGGCATCAGCACACGACTCACAACATGAGCGTGTCATGACAAGACAACTTTTCCAAAATGTGCACTGCAGTATACCGTAAAAGTTCGATTTTACGATTTTTACGACCACGTAATCGTCCAGTAATATTTAAAACTACACGAGAGAGAGAAAGCGAACGGGGGAAAAATTGGTGAAATATTGCTATGTTTTAGTGAACATCATGTTGCTTTTGTGAGGGCTGAAAAGTCTGTTGCGTGCTAAAGAAAATCCCTATTTATGGTCGTCGTTGTCGTCACAGACACACACACACCACAACAACATAGCATTCATCAGGTGAGCAAGTTTTTAAGGTTGGTATGAACACGAACAATATATAGTTGTAATATAAGATGCATGAGTGCATGGAAGGAAGGACCTTATACTTTCTAGAGACTTTCTGGTACCACCACCTGCCACACCGTCTTTCTACCGATATTCATTTTTTTCCTGGAAAGGAAATCTATTTAATAGAAGTAATCTGCATGCATTCGCACAAAGTACAGCTATATTATATGCCTACACGTGAATAAAAGTTCCAGGGTCTATGCATCCGCAGTGCTGATACTGGAAAATGTTGCTGTTCTTTATTCTTTTCCATTTTTGCTGATATTTTTTTTACCATAACGCTGTATACATACTTGTTATACAATATAAGTTGTTTAAAGGCAGGTATTACCCCCGCCATTATATGTGACGGAGATTGAAAGCCTAGTTTTATTTATTAAATGGGTGTGTATGTGTGTGTGTGCACAACGGCTTGGTTTGCTTACACATCCTATTGTCTCTTCCATCACCGAGAGCAAACAGGTAAGTAAAAATGAGTAGACGAGTGAGAGAAGTGTGCAATGTAAACCAAAGAGAGAATATTTTTTCGGGAGCAAGGAGAGAAGTGAAGAGAATGTCTTCCATGGCAGATAAAAATGTAGGGAACGAGAGAATGAAATGGAAAGAATTTGAGCGAGATGGATAAGAAGTAAAGTAAAAACGAAAAAAAAACAAGAAGAAGCGGCAGAAGCAACAGTGGTTAGGATAAGATGTAAGAGGGTTTGTGTTTTTTGGCGGCGACGGCAGCAAAGATAGTGAAAGTAGTATGATAGTATCACCGTCATTGCCATCATAATGACCGATGCCTATATTGTAAGTAAAATAGTTGTCTCAAGGAAAAAAAGGAAGTAAATAGAATAAGGATGAAGAAAATGATGAAAATGTGAACGCAAAGCTTGCATGTGTGTTTTATAGGTTCTTACCTTGCGTTACATTTCTAAGAAATATTTTATCATAACTTGTTATTTACATCATTACAAGTGAATTTAATGTTCCTTACAAAATATTTGAAGAATGAAAATTGACGAAAATGTCGAATGTAATAAAGTAATAATGTTCACTTCATTTTTTTGCTTGGACATCTGAAATCATAATAAGGCGAAATTCTCTTGTGAGGGTGTTTCAAAATAGTATCGTGGTTACACCACTGGGTACACTTTTAGATGTATATGAGTATACATATAGTGCAAACCAGCAGTTTACAAGGAATATCAGTCCAGTTCCAGTGCAGCGAAGCAAGGAAAAGATACAGAACAACCCTTAACCCAGAATGCACACAGGTCAATCGCAACCCGAAGTTATAGCGACAAAAAATATCCTCTTAAATCCACAAAACTCCCCACATGTAAAATATGATGACATTTGACCTTTTGCTCCCAGAATTACACCCTCAAAGCTTCAAATCAATAGTGGACTTTTCCTTCGCAAAATATGATAGAATTCCGAAATGCACCAAAGGTACTTCATGATCAAAATAGATGAATGGAAAATTGAAATATTTTATTATTTGCAGCACTGTAAAGTAAATCAAGCTAATCGCACTGTGTACAAGTAATATGTTGTATGTTGGATATCATTTCATTTTTTTTTATTATGAAGTATTTAGGATGTTATTGTATATGTGTTATGATTCATTAACATATATTAAGACAAGAGAAATATTTCGATTTTCGGCGATTGGTTCATTACTAGCTTTTCAATTAACTTTCTAAGACGCCTGTGATTAAATAGCTATTTTCTCTGGAAAATGTATCCTTGCATTTCAATATTATATTTTATTTACTTGATTCAGATTTTCGTTTCCAATTCCATGTTTTCGTACAAGATTGGTATATAATGAGTTATGTACACAAAATCTCTAATACACTGGGTAAGTAAGATATATAAAAAATGGGCGAATAAGGTTAGCTGAAAAATCAGGCCGAATCTTATACGCAAACAAGTGATGGGTAAACTATATATACCCACTACTACGTGAAACTTGTAACAAGGCTATCTTTCCAAGTTCAATAATGAAATATCTCATTTCATTAACACACGAGCTAACTGTTAATGCGAATACGATTTCTTAGAAAGAATGCAATTAGATCTTCAAAATAAAGCTATCAGTACTTATGGAAACGATAAGATGCTAACGGGGAACATCATTTAAATCTTTCTATTTTCTTAGAAGGATAATATTTTTGTGACTTTTAAGTCTCCCACAAATTAAATTTCAAAACCTCAAGTTCATGCGAAGAATACAATACCAACTGACAACGGGAAGCGACAAAAGAGTAAGGCCTATTCGACTCTATTACATATACAGACCCTTTACAAAATCTCGAACGTCGTAACTCTATCCAAAAATCAAACTCGCAAAAAATTGGGTATCCATTAAATCCTGTTAAATTTTGAAATATTAGGCAGGCAGGTTTAACAATAAAAGTATAGTTAGGTTTAAATATTGTTGATACTGTAAAACCTCTTCGCACAATATTCAACACCTTTTGAAATATTCGGGATTGTTCGTTGCAGAGTAAGGATTTTAAGTAAAAGATTTATGCAAAATGCATTGAATGGTCAGCGTAATAAAAGCATTGTTAATTATTCATGCATACATAGAGATTTCTTGAAGAGTGCACAATCCTTCTTTAAGCCTTTTATTCTCACTGCCAACAGATGAAATGTATGACGTATCCAAAAGCTAGAAAATTATTTCTCGTCTTGTATTCAAATCCATATTTTTATGCAAGCATGCACGTTTGCTAGCAACCCATTATTATATGTACATACATACCCTATGCTAAACGTTGCTTTTATTCTACTTTCTTCCTAAACATATTACTTTTTAATGCTGGATCGCAGTTTGTTCCTTGGTCTTTGTTGTAGCCATAATATCTACATATACAGATACCTATATAGTATTTCACAGAAAATTTATTTATTTTCCGGTTGAATACTACTGCATGCGCCAACTGTATTGCTTTTCCTTCTGTTGGCTGCCAACAACTGAAGAAAATAGGATTGTACAGAACAACAATAACATCAAAAACAAACTACCAACACATGCTAGATATCAACAAGCATACAACATCTTATCATATCGTCATCTTGGTCTTGTGTGCTTCTTTTTTTTGAAAGAACATCAGCAGTAGTGGTAGTTCACGAGATCGTTTCTTCACTTTTTTTCACTTCCACTCGTCCTTTTCTCCTTTTTCTCTGTACAGCAGTAGCTTTGGCAGTTTTCGTGATACAGGCCATTACTGGCAACAAAAGCGATGAAGAAGCATCAAGCGTGACAGTCGTGTTTCTGAAAATGGTGTATAATAGAGGCACATTCAACAACCACCTTCACCACAGTCACCGGTCGTGGCAGTCTAAAGTAGGAAGATGGAATATCTACTCACCAGAAAACAACATGAAGGAAAAGAATAGCAAAACTCAACAACAGCAGCAGCAGAACAAACTGACAGTAAAAAGAGTCGTTGGTGGGTGAAATAGGTAGACAGTTTAGAACCGAAGATCTTTATCTCTTTGCCTTGCATACAAACACAGAGCTTTTTCAGAGAACAACTCTGTACTTACCTCACAGTCAGTGAAAAGTATAATAAAATAGGCAGCTTGGGAGATAGACATAATATTTTTGCATAAAAACCTATGAGGAAAAACCTTTCCCTTTTTGGTATGCAAGGCTTATACAAAAATATGCATGTAAGATGTTTTCGCGAATATATATTCCATTTAAACAAGAAAAAAATAAGAATGGAGAAGACACATTTTTCAGAAAGAAAAAAAATGTATCGTAAATCTTCAAACATAAGGTATAATGCTTGGAAGCATGGAAGCAGTAAGGTAGGATAAGATCTGCATGATTCATGCTACAAAGTTCAGTACCCAATGTACTCTCTCTATATATTATTATGCCACTAAGAAAAAAATAGTACAAAAACAGGATTACACGGGTTGCAGAAGTTGCAGTAGTGGCAGAGTTTTACTCTTCTTTTTTTACTTTCACCGTCAAGCCAAAAAGCTGGACGAACCGAAGATGAGCACATTTTTTTCTAAACCAACAAAAAAATACATGGCACAGTTGTCGGACCAATATGTAAAATGTGTTTTCCTAGGCTGACGATGATGATCGTTCCTTTTTTTAGATGTATGTGAACAAAGTTCTTTGAAAGGTGCGGTGGTACCTAGTAAGTGCTGTACACTGAATATGTGTACCTGTTCAACTGATCGTAGATTCTATTTTTAGTCGTATTTTTCCCCCGTACACTTTCTCGTCGGTCTTGCTAACAACCATCATATTATAATGTATTAGGATTCAAAATTCATGAAGGAAATAGATTAAATGTAAGGAAGGAGAGCTGGAAAGTGGTGGGAAGAGCGGAGAAAAAAGGTGAGTGAAGAGAGGGAAAGTGAATGGAAGACAGATAGATGGGAAATGTAGAGGAGGAGCAGGATTGCTGAATGCCGATTGCTGGATAATGGCAATGTGTACCAGCGTTAAATATTTATGAGAGCGAGAAGAAGACAGGACAAGAGAGCAGAATATTATTTTTTTCAACACGTGCATTGAAAATAGTTTTGATATAACTCTTTGGTACTGTAAAAAAATTGTAGTCGATATCTGTATAAGAATGTATGTATAGTCAGAGGAGAAAGAAAATGTTTTCTCTTACCTTGAATATATCGCATTGAGTGGACACGTCTTTATTCCAGTCATCATCGGGTAATCCAGCAGACGAAGCAGAGTGATGTTTGGACAGGTATCTATTTGAAGTAGCCGTGTTTGCTGAAGAGTTACTGGATGACGTTAGCACATTTGCTGATGATGTGGCGCAACTAGTTGATGATGATAAGAGGACGCCTGTTCTCTGTTGTCTTGTTGTGTCAATAATTTCAGCTGTTCTTAGTACGGGTTGACTCAACTGTCTTACAATTTGTAGTCGAGGAGACCATTTTGACTGAAGCTTGTGTTGTTGTCCTACTTTGGGAGTTGTGGACTGGAGAGCAGTAGAACTTGCACCAACACTGGAACTGCTGCAACTGCCTGAGAACGCCGTTGTGGAGGAGAGTGAAGAGGCTTTTGTGGCAGTTGCTGCGGTATTGTTTGCACTATTTCCTCCTGCGGTAGCTGTTGGCGTAGGAGAGCTCGTCATCATCGACGAAAAGTAGCTGTGATGATGATGGTGAGAAGGATGAGTCTGTTGTTGCTGGTGTGACTGATGGTGGTGCTCCACTCTCCCTCTCGCCAAGGGGCTAAGGGCCAGTGAGAGTCTCTCAGGAATACCAGACTCTTCACCAATAGTGGGCGAGGGAAGTGCTGTGAAAGGAGCATTCTCAGATAAAGTCTGCTCCCAACTTTCGGACAAGGACTTTCTGGTGGACGCAAAGTTTTCTCGGCGTGCTTTCGCACGGGATGAGGGAGAGGAAAATAGAGAGTAGTGTCGATTCATCGAGAATGAATAGAGGGTCAAGTCTTCATAGATTTTTTTTTGGTCTGAAACCTTTTCAACACTTGTCCCTTTTATTTGTGTGATCCTTCGTAATTTATCGTTTTCGGTCCATTTTCCATTTCATTTTCAATGGAAAAATGTTTTAGCGCTTGTTTTTTTACTGGTTTTCCCTTGTAATCCGTTTGTACTGGAAAAAACTGAATTGCTGATTTTATGGGCCGCTACGTTTTATAATCCTAAGTCCAGTCAACTGTTCTGAATTATTTGTTCTCTGTAAAACTTTTCTCAGACCATTCGTTTCATTCTCAGTTTATCAGTCAGATTTTCGATTTAATTTGTATGCGTAGTTAGAAGATTAAAATGAATTATGTACATCTTCATCAAGTAATGCATTAAAAATCGTCTTCATATGTTTCAGCGCAGCGTCACGTGTACGTTCTCTCCTTCTTGTATCCACAAAAATAGCTAATTTTTAATTCTTTCTAGTCCCAACATTTAAAAAACGTTGGTTTCCTTCCACTTAGTTTTTAGTTTTACTTTGAATGCAAACAGGTAGCAAAATAGGTATTTTGGTACATGCACAATATTTATTGCAGGGGATGTATGGCTTTTCCATTCCTCAATATATACTCTGTAAGCGCAGTCTTTTACTTTACATTTACAATTCTCATTTAATCTTTTCCTTTATTTTTCATCAAAGCTATATAGCAAATACAAACACTACTTTCTTCCAAATCAATCCGCTTGGTCAAAGAACTTGAAAACTATGAAGGTACTTTGATCTCTCTTTAGTTTATAACGACCACTTTTTCCTTCTTAGTGTTTCTTTTCTCAAAAAGGATATCAAAATGTAGACAAGTACAAAGACGACGTGTATATTTTTCAGCGTTCATGTGGTCACTTTCATTATTATCACTTTTCTTCTTGCTTCTCTTAAAAGAGAAAGGATTGTAACATCATCATCCTCATAACGATGTATACTAAGAAAAATATAATCCTTGGTAAAAACTTTAAGCGGATTTTCCATATATTGCACATAAGATGTATGTGTGTACATAAAACATACATCCAAAAAGTCCCAAAATCCTTAACATTTTTTTTCTCAATTTCAGCGTATTTTGTTTCCTTTCTTTTCTTCGGTGCTTAACCCGAGCATTCCAACGAAAACGAAAATATGTACAATGTAGATGATACAATGGACTATTAGCAGTAGCAAAAAAAATTGCCTGTCATCAATGGCTTAATATTGTAATCCATTTTGGTGTGTATTTTCAGTTACACGGAACTAACCTTATGTATTTTTCTTCGTTTTCCGTTGTTACAACGTATAGTACAAGTTTTGAAGAAAGCACTCACTCAAATGGGTTAAATTGACCATCTATTCGTTTTTTTAGTTTTTTTTTCTTGGAGTCTTAGGAATGCGTGTTGTGTACTATGTATCATCAGCCAAAAGACACTTCGCGTTTTGTAAAAGTTTTTAAAATGTTTTTAGCAGCATTTTTGTTGTCTGTTTTGAAGTATGTTCGTTTGTTAAGTTCCTGGAAAGAAAAACAATAGTTTTCTCCAGTAACTGTTTTTGTTTGCCTTTTCCTTGGTTGTTTTAAAGGATTATTTAATTCTCTTTTATGCTGACTACCAATAAAAATAAATCAGTAGAATGTGTTTATTTGTTTATCATCAGATTGACTACAGAGTGGAGGTATACAAATAGTCAAGTTGATAGCTACAGCCTCGACGTCTAGATTTCTCTAGTAACACTACAGTCACATTTATTTACAGTTTGACTAGGTCAGTCAATCAAAATGTTATTTTGGCGAAATTCCAGCAAACCCGAGAGAGAGAATAAGAAGGTACAAAGCGTTTTGAGATGACGATACAAGAAGCGTTTTCTGTGCTCCGCAGATTTTCTGTTCATTTGGCGATTACTGTTACAATTGTACATAAAGTTACACTTATAATAATAATATATGTGTGTAGAATGGCTGGAAGAGTAGACAAGCGTGTTTAGTTGATTTGGTACAACTGACGTTTGGTACAATTGTTAGAGTTGGTCTTCAAACTGATGACAGCAATGGTGATATAGTGACTACTACAATGATGAAGACGTCATATTGCTCCAGTTGGTGTTGGTTTTTGTTAGAGTTGTTTTTGTTACTGCTGTTATTGTTCACTTGAACGTTGTTTGTTGTAGATAAAAATCCTCTTCTTCTTCCTCTGAACAATAAGCCACAAACAAACTAACCTTTAAAAGATAGTGTTCCCTTACTTGGTATTCTGAAAGAGTTTGGTGCACAGTAGTCGCTGAAGTCTTTATAAGAATTTATTATGTTTGTTTTGTTTTTGAAACTCTCTGCAGAAAAAGGACATATATACAGACATATACTTAAAAAAACATACAAATGTATCTTTAGGCTACTCGACAGACTTGCACTTGGTTCTAGTTTCTTTTGTGCTGATGATGAGTTTGATGTCTCTGGAGGAAGGAGAAAGATGTATGCAAATAATGACGAAAAATAACCTTGCTTTCTTTCTGTCACGTTTTCATGATCATTCAATAAGCTTGTTCTATACTTTTAGTATGTGAACATATGTATACTCGTATGAGTATGTACTCTTTAAATATAACTAGCCTACTCAAACTTATGTCACATCTGAGACAATAAATTAGATACATATAAAAATAAATAAAGTGTAGACTTCGTTTGTATCACCAACATGCAATAATATGCAACCTAAATTGAAACTTGCGTGATTCTCTGAAAACGAGAAATTTCCATTTTGACGGATGTTCTCAGCTTTCTAAGTAACCGTTACAGCAGCTAAAAAGTGTGTTGTAGGGAACGCTCATTGATTTGTTTTGACATGCTAGTGGTTTTGTGGTACTGTAGCATGAAACGTTCGTTTAAGTTTCAGTTCTCTATGCTGAGTGTTTATGTATCAAAATATCAGAGTTGAGATTCTCGTCGCGGCAGAGAAAGTCTTTGGCATCACTACGTTATATAAATAATTTATGAATAGCTAAAGTTCATTGAAAACGTTGTTTTAAAAATTACGGAGTACAAAACATGCTCAACTGATAAATACACGTGTGTACGTTATTGCAACCATGTTTTGGAACCGAATTTTTTTTAAACCAAACTTTAAGGTATGAAGATAAAGGAAATATTCATACACTGAATTAAAAAATACAAATTAAAATGTGCTTAAAATTATTAGAAGTCAAATAATGTAAAATGTGATTAATTGAACCGTGCCTCTCACCAAGGTGATGATGGTATGAAAGTATTATTCTTGCATTCTTGTTCGGAAAGGAATACCTACCTTTGGCTAATATTCATACCACATACCCCAGTATATACGTACATGTAATTATTTATTTACTGAAAGACGTTATTTCTTCAAGAAACTATCAGATAACAATATAAAGCAATCGGACAAATGTAAAGTGCGACGGGGTATTCATTATGTGATTTTTTTCCCTTGTTCTTTTTTTAAACGTTGTGACTGCTCAAAGTTTTTAAACGAAATGCATGTGAGGGTTGACTTGTTGAAATTTTATTATTATACTAATTTTGTCTAGATGTTTGCTAATACATCCATTACAAACATAGTCGTATTTTTCTTGCATTTCGAACTAAAAATAACTCAAGGAAATGTGTATTTTTGGCCTGAAATGGCAATTTTCAGTAAACTTTGAGTAGTATTATCAATTAAATAAAAAGGCTAAAAGGTTCATCGGAAATTAATATACTATTTCTATACAATCTGTGTATTGATTATGAAGTAGCCACCTATTTAACACAAAATTCAGTTATTGTGTTGACTACTTTTAGTCTGTAGTATACCTACAATGTGTATGTACAATAACCAAACAAAAAGTGAACTCGTTGAGATTGAGTTGTCAGTCAACTTCCGCTTTTAGATTTACATACTAATTTAATTACTTATTTCAATTTCGAGGACGGGGTGTGTATAAACAACACGCGATTCACTATTACAAATAATGTATTTCATTTGGAGATGCTTGAGGAATATAGCATTATAGCATAACCATCAGTTGACAGTGCAGTACTTAAAAAAGTAAACACCATTTTACCCAGCGGGCAGCAGCACTATTCATTCAACATAATTTTAGAAATATCAACTCGTCATCAACTTTCAAGTAAGGATTTTATTATTAAGAAGTTGATAAAAGACATGTTCATCAAATAATGTTGGATAGTGTGGCCATTACCTTTGATGACGTTAATTTTAGGGAAACGAAAAATTGAACATGGTCGGCTGCTTGGGCAGAGTACGTACTTCCCGTCGCTTATGGCCCACTATACACACGAATTCGTTGAGGTCGGAAGAATTCCACGGCAAAT
>JAQFZH010005363.1:0-10680 GCA_034695485.1 Entomobrya nivalis
TCATTAGAGCGACATATTTTGTCAATATTTGTCAAACAGTACAAAATCAAAAGATGGACAGAAATTAAAATAAAATGAATAGGCGTATAATTTTACGCTTTCCCAAGGGACACACGTTAACCCAATTGACTCATGACAGTGACATATTTTGTCAATATTTGTCAAACAGTACAAAATCAAAAGATGGACAGGGATTAAAATAAAATGAATTGGCGTATAATTTTACGCTTTCCCAAGGGAACAACGTTAACCCAATTGACTCATGACAGTGACGTATTTAGTCAATATTTGTCAAACAGTACAAAATCAAAAGATGGACAGAAATTAAAATAAAATGAATTGGCGTATAATTTTACGCTTTCCCAAGGGACACACGTTAACCCAATTGACTCATGACAGCGACATATTTTGTCAATAGCTTGTCAATGTCAATATTTTGTTAATGCTTCAAAATTGCTCCGACGATATAATATTGTGCACAAATCAGGCTTGTCAGCTTGGCTTAGTACTCATTACAAAACAAATAAAAAAACGTTTCCTAATATCTTCGAACTGTTCCATAAAACAGGCATTCGTGTACGGGCTTTTCCTTTCTATTGATTTAGAATGTATAGCAGTAATTTTAATCCCATTTGTTTTTACGTATTTTCCGTTTCAACTGCTTTTTAACTCAAATGTATATACAAAACTATTTGAAAGCTTTTTGTACTCTGGGACAGTCATACTTGCAGCAATTGGTGTATTATTTGTTTTATTAATTAGCGTTATAATTATAGAAAACATGATTGGTTATACGAACACTTTGTATTTGACTAGAAAATCGTGTGGATTGATAAGTGAAGAACGACTTTTTTGAAAGTATTACAATCGATTTAGAGCAGCTCAGATTATTTTTAACATTGGAAATAGCATTTGTTTTTACTTTTATACTGTATTTGTTTTTTTGGGAATTTTGTTTGCATCTTGTTGCTCCTACATGGCTACAAAAATGTATGGAAAAGTTTTCTTTCTAGTTTACATCATGATGCCAGTATTGACTGTGAGTTGTTTTACTTTTGCAGTACTGATGTCATATCTAGCAAGTATTCCTCATCATAATTCAATTAAGTTTAAAATATTTTGGGCAACCTGTTTGAGAAAGAGAGAGCTTAGGAAATACGTACAAGCTTGTAGACATTTTGGGGTTAGTATTGGATCTTATGGAGTGTGCACCGCTCGAATTGGTCTAGTTACGAGTGACGATATTGTGCAAAACGCAGTAACAATGATTTTGCTTGACTCGTTATAAATTTTTGCTTTGGTAATATTAATTAACGTGTTGCAAATTCGACTGGTATACAACCTTATAGAATTTTCGAGTTAGATCAGTTATTTTGTTTGTTATTTATTGAGCTATATTGATAAACGTGTGAAATAAATGAATCGCGATTTTTTTATTGGATCGCTATAGAAAATGTGAAGTTACTTTTAAAGTACGAAACATTCTTAATGTGAGCTTTAACTAATGAACTAATCACATACATTGAAATTAATTATGTAAGTGTAAAAGTAATTCTAAAGAAAGTCATAATGTATTAGTATTCGTGTATTTAGTGCTTTACTCAAACTTTTCTATTCATTAATTTAAAAAAATTGGAATTTGTTTTCCGGATTTAAGAATCCAACTACAATATCAATAATTCAATTTACAAACATCAATTAAACGTAACAAAGACGAGACTAATGTCATTTCCGGTTTGTTCATGAAAGTTGGATTTGATGAACTTATGAAGCAACAAATATATTGCTTCATTTCAAATCTATCATAACTAATGTGTGTATAATTAATTTGTGTTGATGCTGGGATTTAGTCCTTTCTCTTTTCAATAAAGTTGTTTTAATGTAATTCCAGTTAAATTACTTTTTTACTATTACATTTTCGCATGTCCATCCATGTTGTACAACTTTTATAAATTTCTACTTATTAACTTCCAAATAAAGTATTTAACCGAACAGTGGTTTTCGAATGCTTCGAACTTTTTATCCATTGATTTCGCGATTTTTCGAGTTAATATGAATTTCAAATGTTCTTTCCAAATTTGTGAACCGAATAAATCATATCTACTATCAAATAAATATTTACAGATCTAAAAACTAATATTTACTTTATCATGTTTGCGCGTCTGTCACGATAACTCCAAATCCAGTGTACTAATTTAGTTGAAAAGTTAGCTATGGTCAAGGACAAGTGGCGTATTGATTTTATGTCTCCGTGGTCAAATTCCATGCTCAAGGTCAAATAATTTCAAACTATTCATAGTGCACATTTCGATAGTACAAGCTCTCCTCGAAAAAATAACGAATAATTTTAAAGCTTGTTAAAAATTACTTTTAATTGCCAAATCTAGTTAGTAGTGCAGTTGCTTGTGTGTTCATTTTTTGGGTTGCAGTAAAATTTATTTAAACTAATTGAAAAACTTTTTTTGGAACTATACGAATACATTTTGTTTACATAACACAAAAAGTAGATGAGAAGTGCAACATGTAAAGTAAAACATATTTTGCCGCTATGCTGCTGCTTGTGATCAGTGGGGTCCATGGATAAGTACACACAAAGAACCATAGATTGGAAAATTAAAAAAAACATGTTATCAAGAAGCATTGATGGTTTCAATCACTAAATAAATATATTACATGCAAAAAATGATTAGTATTCAAAATGAAATTTGTCGTCGTTTTATTCGGATCCAAATCGGATCGTTTTATTCGATTTGCGGAAAATAAAAATATTGCTAAAAAAGCGAACATAATTTGGCATTATTTTTCAACACTTAGGCCATCCGTCGTGTAGAAAATGCAGAATAACATACTTATAGAGTGTCATTTTTATATGTGCATAATTTTTTTTGTGTTCAAATAAGATTAAAGGAGATAATGAATGTGATTTTAATTTGGCTTGCTCATCAATGTCAGTGATATCTCACCTAAAAGTTCCTGTAAATTTTTTCTTCAAAGTGAATTTCATAAATAGTAATACCAGTGAAATCTTCAATAATGTGTATATACAATGTGGCACAAAGGCTCAAAACAAATCACACACGTAAGTTTAATATGCGCAGATTGTTTTGAGCAAATTTTTTAAAACCTTCCAATTCACTTACTAAAACACGGAACTTAATGTTAAACATTTATTTTCATAACCTGACTTATATTTAAGGTACCCTATTTTAAAGGGTTTACCATGAAGTTTAGCGTAGAGTTTAGTTCTGGGTGTGCGTTTGAATTTAACGTGGAGTTTAACATAAGATTTATCATTAGGTTCAGCATGTAATTTTATTTTCGGTTTAACATTTCATTTTGAGTTTTACATTTAAATTTAATAAAGGATTAGCATTTGGTGGACCAGTTTATTTTAGTACAGGGTTTTTACCTTGGTGGTTTAGGTAAACCCAAACATTTTTTTACATGTACTTTAAACAAAAAACAAAGTAATCAAAGATTAAATATTATTGGAAAGATAAATTTGTTGTTTGGAAACGTTTTGGGGTAAGACAAAATATATTTTAGAAAAAATGAATACTGCTGCTAGATAACGTATTGTATTCTTATTTGTAAATTATTATGTAAATTCGCAAACGTATGAGTAGCAAGCAATAAATTGCTGGATTACTGGATAAAACCGCTTTATTGATGCTTCATACAACCTTTTTTTTAAATTGCTAATGAACTAATGTATTTTTTTCCAATAAATCATACAGTACACTTAGAAGTACAAACAAAGTACAACTATAATTTTTTTTTGAAGAAGCTGCATTAGCAGCATTTGTTTATAATTAGTACACAACTAAGAAAACATCGTGTAAAAAATGAATGGCATTATAACAAAATATGAATGAGTTCATTTTGGATAACTTATAATCAATTATTTATTAAATCAAGTAAAATTACATTTTCATGCGATTTCGCTGTCATAAAAAAAATCTGTCAGAACATCTCTGCATACTGAGAACCACAAATTCTTAGATTGTGGACATGTAATTTTTTTACTTGTGATATGATCGTACAAGGTCATAGTTAATGTTTCTTGTACTACTGTAATTGACTTTCTCCAAAAAATCTTAGCACGGTTTATTAATGTATTATAATAGGTATCATATAATAAATCCTAGAACCTGTATAAAAGTTTGTTTTACCCAGTAACCAATAATGAGCACTACTGAGAAATTACAAAAAACTTTCACAGGCCAGGAATGCAACCGACACACATGTATACATGAAACATACTTAAAATGCTGTAAAGAAACACGTAATGAAATAAAAACCTTTACTAATGCATTCATAAGTTATATGTCCGCAATACATTCGTACACATATATACATTTACAATGTAGCTCAACGAGGACTACTGACCGTATGAGTACAACCGTAATTCATTTTTACCATTTTTACTAAATTTTACACACGAAACATGTTTTAGCTGATTCCTGAAAATATCGAGAGTTGCATTCTAGTTTTTTATACATAAATAATTTCAATTATACGTACGTAATTTGCAGCGTTAAACGAGTTTGTAATTTTTTACGCTTTTCGTTATTAATTTTGCTTGTAAACCATAAAGCTTTTCTAACAATGTATGCTTGACATGCCCTCGCGTAAAGCGCTGTATGTGGAGGAAGTTGTTAGCGTATTGGTTAGTTTTTTCATGACATTTTTTTCGTGGAATGTTAATTATTTTTTACTCATAGTAAGCTCAACCAGAATGCTATAAAATGAACATTGTGGACTAAATTGTAACGGAATTTGTGCGCACGTTATCATGGATTCGATATAAAAGGTTATATAGAATTCACGTAAAAACGATTTTGCGTACGAATTAAATATTGTAATATTTGGAATAACAACTTTTGTTATGTGGCCAAAGGTCTAAATTAAGTAATTCCTCCAGTTGTTCCCTCCAAAGAAAAAATACTAGTTGGATGATAAATATGCCTGAATATTTGTATTGATATTTTGGACGCTCATGCTTTACATTAGAAAACTTGTAAATTCCACAGTTAGTGTTTTAAGATAGATTCCATAATACGCATTTACAAAACTCAACCCAATGGTGATGTTTCTTTTTGAAATACAAGCATTGCATAGAAAAAAGAACTTCATGGCTTTTAAATGCATGCAAAGGATACAAGAAGCCCTTTACTCATACGCATATTGTTGTCCTTGGCTCACTTATGACGACCAGCAGTTAAACAGACAAATGGATAATATACTTGCATATAAATATTAAACAAATACATTGCGTATACATACCTGCTGGTGCCCCTTTACACTTTATATTCTCTTTTATTTTGAAAAGCTGAATATTTTACGGGATTGATATATTTTACATGCTATATTGTATACACATATCAGACGTTGGCTGAAAATTCTTGATCCACATTGAACTTGAATGAATAGTGGTACATTAATTAGCCTTCTACTCTAATTTAATAATAATATAAATTGCTTAATTGAATTCTCTGATAATATTTTACAATACAAGTATTGCATACACAAAGGACTTCTTTGTTGGGATTTTTAATACACGCGAAAGATACAAACAACCCTTTATCCACTTACATGTTTTCATGCATGCTAACTTTTGACCACCAGTTTTACACACACAAACAAAATTATTGTATTTGGATGTGATATTTCAACAATTGAACGACAATATATTATACATTACGTATACATACCATCTGATGCCCCTTTGTAAATCTTGGTTCTCTTTTACTTTGAAGGGTTCCCCATTGTATGATTCTTATCCTATGCATGATTTATATGCCTATCACTTGTTATCTGAAAAGTGTAGAGGCAATAGAGCAAAAAAAATTGAAGGTCCCAAATTCTGAATTCAAGTGGTATTTAAGTTTAACAAACAGTTTATACAAACAGTTCACTTAATTAAAAATGACTAGTAAAAAAGTAAACCGAGAAATGCAGGAAATTGGCTTAATTGGTGAGGAACTGAATGTTAACCCAACAAATTCTGGACTTTTTGTCTTCCCTGGTGAGGTACTATATCAATACAACTACCAATATTTATTCAAAAAATAAATGTCAGTAAAATATTTTTTCATGGATGATGATGATGATAAAGTGTTTTTCTTTTCAAAAATAGTTATGGGATCTAATTATCGAGAAACTGACGAATTCTCAAGACATTTTAAACGTTTTGAGAGCATTTCCTGACTTGGACAACCTTTTCTCAAATAAAAAATTTGGATGGATGTTCGATATGGTAAGTTAAATATTTTATGTGTACATAGACCTATAGGTCTACAGAAATGAAAACAAAAATGTGAAAAAAAATACCAATTAAATTGTTCTAGATTTTACCACACATTATGACCAAGTATTTACTAACTAAAGAGGTTTGTGAATTTTCCTACTCAAGATCAGAATGTTCCTATCAGTTTAAAAAAATGTTTTTTATTGCAAACTCTTTGCTTGTTTGTTTAGGAACATGGCCAAGAAGACTATGAGTTCTTATTTTCCGACCATTTATTTAAACTTCGACTGATCTCAAAACGTTGGAAAAATGCAGTCGAATTTTCACTTGAAAATCATGTGGATCGTCATCCACCATTGCCACAGAACCAAAACACTGCCAACAATAAATCAATAGCCTATATACCAGAAAACCATTTCAATTATAACCGAATGCAAAAATTCCATATGGGAGCAACCATATTTCACCAAGCCAAGCACATCGACCAATTTCTAAGTGAAATGGGTAATTATGAAGGCAACCCGTTTCCTGGAAGATTCGTGTTCATAAGTGGAATAATTTTGGAACGGAGAGCCACCGATGGTATATATGCAAAAAAGTCTGTGGAACTTTTGCAAAAGTTTGGGCAACATATATTTGTCCTGGACTGGGAAGTTGCAAATGAAGACGATGATGAATGCAATTTAGAAATGTGTAAAAGGATTTTGAAGGGACTCAGCTACGTTCCCAACTTGAAATCATTAAAAATTCGTAGCGACTACGAAATTGACTTATGGGAATCGGTGAATGATTTCTTTAAGAACCCAGAAACGCAGAGACTGTTCCCAGAGTTGCCTTTTTTGGAAATTTTTAATTGGCGGATTCAAACTTCAGGAGAAGAAAACAGCTGGATATCACGCATGTTTAATACATATGGAAAACAAAAGGGAATTATAAAACTTTCCATAGACGTGATTCACTTTTCTTCCGATTTTGTCTCGAATACTTTGACGGAACTTAATTTACTGGTGGAGCATATGGACTTTCAGGACGTTATGGAAATAAAAGAAAATCTAGTATTGATTCCAAAAGGTCAAATACGAAAATTAGTGCTCAGTGACATTCCTTCCCGAAAGACGACACGACAAAGACTTCTGCATTAACAAATTTGTGAAAATGCTGGCGGACTTTCAATTCGAAAATATTGTTTTAGAACGATTCTATTTGACAGAGGATGATGATGATGAGTCTGATAACAATACTATGGTTTTAAGTATCAATTCACTGCATTTAGAAGACAACGTGAAGCTTAAGTACCAGTTTTTAAAACGGCTGCCCAATCTCCACTTTCTGACGATTTTCATGAATTATAAAACTTATAGCGAAGTCAAGTTTAGTAATAAAGGCAGTGCTTATACCAACAAGTTACGCAAATATTTTTTTCTAGCTAATACAAAGTACATTCCAAATCTAATGGAAGAATTTGAGGATTTCAGCATTTGGGAAGTTTTGCCAAAGTTGGAAATTTTGAGTGCTTCGATTGATAATGGATCTGAAATTTTGGATGTACAATATTTAAGGGAATATGGAAACAAGCCGTTTTTTGGGCAAAAAGGTGAACCAATGGATTCGTATCCTTCAGAATCGTTTCTGGAGGACAGCTCTGAAGAGTCTGATCAGGAGCAATAAAGCATAAAATAGTAACAATTATTATAAAAAATTATTTATGAATTGGCTTCCAGATGGAAATAGAACTGTGAGCAAAATCAATCTATTTTGTAAAGATACAATTCAATTACGTATTAAACATTTTTTCTTTGGGTTTATTTTTAAGACAAACCTTTTAAAGATACAGTTTTTGTACATACACGATTTAAAATACTTCTAAAAATTGTGACATCACTGTGTAATGTTTCACTAACAACAGTAGGTAAAGTTTTTCGACTATGAATCTGATACACAATATTTTTATCGTTCTTTTAATAGAAGAAATACATATTTTATAGTGATTATTTGTTTCATTTTGAAAAAATACGATATTTGTGACATTCCTGTAAAGTAAGGTAAAGATAAAGGTAAGTTAGTGTTGCTCACAATCGTATGGTTTGGAACTTTTCTGATAATAATCTATGGGTCTGTTAGATAAAGCCGCTTATTTGTAATTTACGAGATCTATTATTTAACGTTATATTACTTATGTAATAAATTATCTATTATTTGAACTTTTTGCTAACCTTTTTAATCATTTTGTTGGACTTTTTTTGCTAAAACATTGTTTTTGTATTACCATTTTCTAAATTTTGCACAAACTTGATTTTGATCGAGACACTTAGAATAAAAATTTAACAACATTAATTAGATACATGGAAATTCAAAGGAATACTTGTCATATTGCGTGCAAACTGTCTGAACTGGAAGGAGTCAAATTTTAGAATTAGCCACCTAGTGGATTTCAGAAAACCCGTTTGAACATTTTTCATGTACATTTGCTTCTTTATTCAAGTGCATTTTTTAAACACATTTTCATTAGCGTAATACATTTTTGTGCATTTAACATACAAGACGTAATAACTGTCAAATTTACGCATATAATGACTACGATAGAATAGCAATGTGTTATACAAATAAAAGATTTGGTTGTACTGGTTTTACAACTACGAACTACTTTAAAGTAGATGTACATACTAGTCATGGCCCCTTTTGCTTGCTGTCCTCAGTGTGCATAGAAAGGGTTGTATGTTTGACAGCGTTGCTAATGCTCATCTCAAATTAAATATATGTGTAAGCCACACTTGCTAAAATGTGTTGGGACAGACAAAATATGAATACTGAATGCACAAGGTGAATATACTGTTCGAAATCCCTTTTGGTATAATGTATTCTGCGAGCATAAGAAAGGTATGTTTATTCATTTACCGTTGCTCCTCTTCATACTAAATTATGTGAAAATGCCACGTTATTTGTTTAAAGCTCTTGCCACCGAAACAAATGCATGTTGAACATTTTCAGTCATATTTACTAAAATTAATCCGTAGACAAAGCTGTCGTTTTATCCTGAAAAAATACTTACATGTACACACCTGTCTTGCATGCAATTCTAATTCATGGAAAAGGATAAGGCAACTATTTTCCCTATACATGTTTTCCGTCTTGTTCAGTTTTAACGAACACTTATGCATTGAACTTATATAGATGTGACAACTGAACAGTTGACCAATAACAAATTAGATATTAGGAATGCATAGCATCCCATTTGCTTTGATTTTTTTAACCGTTGCATTATTTCTACTGTTGCTTCTGCGCATGTTATTGTATACGCGTCTAAAAACTTGCTAACAAGTCTTGCAGAGGAATTCGTGTTAAATTTTATAATTTAGAAAATATCATTTTTAGTTTTACAAAATACGTCGAACAGCTAACACATTCATTGAAAATATCCACCAAAACACCAAAATGGAAGAACTTAATTTAATTAAAGAGGCATTTAATATTCCAACAATCAAATCTGGACAAGATCAATATATTAGTACACTTGCTGTCTTTCCAGCCGAGGTATGTCACTCAAAAACCTAAAAAAATACATTTATCAAATGTCAATGTAATTAAATTTTTGGTTTGGTGATATCTTAAACGTTTTTTATTTATTTTAAAAATAGTTGTGGGAACAAGTTGTTAGAAACCTTGAGAATTATCAAGATATTCTGAACGTGCTGACAGCTTTTCCGGATTTGGACAAACTTTTTAAAAATAAAAAATTTGAATGGCTATTCCCCCAGGTATTTTTTTTTAAACCTCAACTAGTTTTAATAGTGTTGGAAAAAAATAAAATGAAAGTTGTTAAATATTTTCCGTATATGTTAATTAATATAGATTTTGCCACACATCATGACCAAACATCTCTTAAATAAACAAGTACGTAAGCATAATAAATTACAAATTTGTATCTTCACATTAAATTAACTATGCAGGTTTTTGAAATGGTGCTATCGATATATGTGTAGTATTAAATAAATTGCTTTCATATTTTAATGTGTTAATGAGGATGATATACAAAATTGTGCATCAGAATCAGTCAATTAATTTTTAATTTTTTTACTATCTGTTTAGTTCGTTAACTCATGTGAAACCGACTTTTTGCTGTCCGCCGAACTCTTTAAACTTCGACTGGTTTCAAAACGTTGGAAAAGGGCTGTAGGACATTCCCTTGAAAACCATGCCGATCGTCATCCACCATTGCCCCTTCATCAAAACACTGTCAACAACAAATCACTGGCCATTTTACCAGAAAATCATTTTAATTATCAGCAAATGCAAAAATTTTGCATGGGAGCAACAATATTTCGCAAAGATAAGCATATAGACCGATTTATAAAGGAAATGAGCAATTATCAAGGGAATCCCTTTCCTGGAAGATTTGTCGTTATCAACTCTGACCATATGACTGATACAAA
>JAQFZH010005364.1:0-10678 GCA_034695485.1 Entomobrya nivalis
TTAAATCATAAAACTATTACGCTTATTCTTGTGTTTCTGCAAGTTTATCTGCATAATGAATCACAAAAAAATCAAAGCCAACAGTTTTCCTACATTTATAAAATAAAATATACACAATACTTGGAATTCGATATAAAAAATTCATAACCGTTGTAATAATTTACAAGAAAACTCAATATAAATGTAAACATTTTTTTTGCGAAACAGTAAACTTCATCCAAAATCGGGAAACTATAAACCGTTCTTGGAACAGAAGAAACAGAGAACTCATAGCAAGTATTGTTTAGAAATGAAAAATATGGTTTTAGAATGACAAAAACAAACTAACAAAACTACACAGTGTATTGCAGATAGTTATGTAGAAGATTCCATTGAAAAGGAAGAAGAAACTACGTATACGGAAAAGTTTCATCCATATCCCCTTCCTTTCCTCCTTTCATTCTTCCAGCATCAGTATTCTTCAAGTAATCCGTCTAGGCATGGCAAGTTTCCTCGTATTGTTCTCAAGAATTGTTTTTTTTTTGTTTTTTTCGTGAATTCACTAGTTATATTTTTTCCTGGAACAATAAATATGGAATAAGTACTACACGAATTATGGAGCATAACTTTAAGCGAAATAGAGTTTGTAAACAATGGGCAAGATTTTCGAAAATATTGTGTAAGTAGGCACTAAACCAACTAAATACACATGTGTTCAGCAAAGCAACATAGGTAGGTTGTTTTTTCATACTGCATGCTCATCATCTTCATTACAGGTTACACTTTTTTTCGTAACAAATTACAGTTTTTCTGGTGCCGTTTGTTATGAGAAAAAAAACTTTAAAAACAAGAACAACAGAAGTTTACTTTTGAGCAACACAATACCTTTCTAAATTAGCCACATGATAATTTTTACAGATTTTTTTTTTATATTTTGCTCGTAAACTTAACTTTGGGAAAAACTTTTTTTCCCATAAAGATAGAAACTAATTTATTGGATAAAAGTCTGCTGTAATATTTACAAGGTTTGTTTTCCAAGAGAATATATGTAATAAAATTGTGTAATATATTTCAGACCTGATACATTCTGTAGAGATTGGTTAATTAGAAAAGGATCAATATATCTGTTGTTGAACAAACAGATCTTTCTAGCATATTTTTAGGTAAGCATATGGATTTCGAAAATTCGTGTTCTACTTTTATTAAAGATTTTGTTCAAAAACTAATTTGACATTTAATCGAAAAGATTATGAACGTGATTTAGTGTAGCACGGATAAATATATGCTGATTTTACTATTTTTGCAAAAACGAATTAAGCTGTAATTTCACTTTATTTGGAGTATTTGAAATATGATCGGCAAATACAAAAACAACAGTTGTTTTTGTTTGGCTTAAATTTAAACGGAAGTGTTATACAATGTATATTAGATGCGGTTGGTTAATTAATGTTAATTGTGTGGCTTCTTGTGAAACAAAGGTTTTAAATGACGAAGCACCGTTTAAAAATAATAAAAAAACTGTTGTGCATGATAAAAGCATTTGCAAACATTAGAAAAAATAATGAAAAAGTCGAGTGGTGTATGTTATGAACTGGTTTTTTATGCCTGCATACGAGGTTATATAATATAACATTGTTGAATTTGACAAAAATACATATTATATATACGGTTTTTCGTAGTTACGGGATTGTTTGCATGTGGGCTGCCAGAACCACAACAAGACATTATAAAAGGCACCACTGAGAAAAGTGGGAAAATCATTAGGAAAAAAGCTTGTATAGTAGCGTCATGAGATGAGAAAAAAATAACTAAAGTGTATAAAAATAAATATAATGTTGAGGAAGAAGTATGATGGGGAAATACGATGAGCGGGTGGAGTGAAAATTCTAAACTTTTTTTTGAGCTCTTGTTATGTTGCTTTGTTGATGTGCTGTGTTGTTGATTGCTGTTGCAAAAGAGAATGAAGAGAGAAAGGGAAAGCTGAGAGGGAGAAAGAAAGCATGCATGGGAAATTAAATGGAAGGAGACTTGAATGAGTAGAGTAGCAGAAGAATAGAAAAACGAATGAAAAAGAGGAAAGATAAAAAAATAAAGTGGTGATGACGGTTTGGTCGGTTGGATGCATGCATAGTTTGCATTAGAAATACACTGTTTCAGAGAAGTTATTTTTTTCGTTTCTTCTTTTCCCTGTGCATCGCATCGCCCACTGCCATTCCATAGTTGGCTGGACAGAAAATGAGTTTTTTTGTAGGATTAGACGAGAGGAAAAGCGTGTGAGAGCATGTAGTGTTATGTACATTTATGCATGCATACATTTTGCAGACAAAGTAGTATGGTAATGTAGTTCCTCTCTCTCTCAACTCAAGCTATGTCAACATCAACATTAAATAGTAGTAGAATTTGTAGAATAGAAAATTTTGTTAAAAAGATTATACATCGTGTATGTGAATGTGTGGGTGTAGTAGTGAATGTTTTTGCATGGTGGTGGTGGCGGCAGCGGCGAGAGATGATGATGGTATCACATCGTTTAACCAATCCAATGTACCTTTCTCTTTTGCCTGCAATAAACTGGAACAACTTTGTAAAAAAAATAATGGGGAACGTATAAACCATTTTTTGCTCGCACACAGTATAAATTTTTTTGGTATGTCGTGCGTGAGTGGTGTGAGTGAGCACAGAGAGACATAAGAGCGCAGCATTTTTATTTACTTGTTGGTTGTGTTTTTCACCGTCATCCTTCTCATCACTATCATCCTCTCGTTTAAGGCAAAAACTTTGCTCTTAGTATGTGTTTAGTGTTTTCTAGTAAGTAATGAATGGGGCTATTTGCATATTAAATATATTATGACTTATTGTATACATTAAGCTTACTGCACGCTGTAGTCATTTTTTTAGACTTTGTTCAAAGTTTGGCTTCGGCAGACACATTCATCGGGATGTAAATGGAGAAGGAAGGAAAAGTGTCTTGTCACCATCATCTTTCTGTAAACATTGTTCCAACGATTTTGCGTAACTTATGAATGTGTATGGTTTCCCCTTTCTCTTCAAGACTTTCACTTTGAATATGCTTTTAAAGAAGGGGTGGTGCGTGAGAGCATGTTGACTGGTTTTGTAATGTACTGTAGTACGGCGGCATAGTGCCGGAATTTTGCATGGTTGCATTCCAAGAAGGTTTTTTACATTTTTCATTTTCCGTATAGTTCCAGAGACCATGCGATTAATCATAATCATCATTCAATGTAATATTGAGAAGCGAAATATGCTATTATGCATGAAAGATGCTACTTTTGTGTGTGTGTGAAAGTAAGGAAAACTGGATAGACGATATCCAAATAAAGCCAACTCCTTATTCAAAGATTATGTTACTGGAAGAATCTTCTGGTATTCTTACCGGATGAGTTATGGTGCAATTTCACATTTTTATTAGAATGAGTGGTACAAGTATTAAGACTTCACATAAATCATTCAAAATCTTCTATAAGACAAAGACATGACCTTTCCCAGAGATGATGCTACTTGCAATTATCAACAGCATCACTATCATTTTGTAGTTCAAGTAGGTATAATCTTATGTCAACTTATCATCAACAACGTCATAATAAAAAATAAAATCCCATTCAACTCAGCACACAAACTAACAAAAACTGATGGATTTTCTTTTTACGAGAAGACGAGAAATTTACTACTTTTAATGCTTTCAAATTGTTCTTTTTAAAGATACATACATACATTTTTGTTTGCATATCATATTTACGTAATTCACGATTACAGTATTTTTCATGATATTATGGATTTTTAAGAAAATAATGACAAAAAAATTACATTCTCACAAGAACTAAAATAAACACTTTACATGATTACATTGGTATGTTTTACGATCGTAATATATATATTTTATGTAGATTATACGTATGTATTGATATTCATTCGTTCATCCCAATTGTTCATCATGATATTGCATGTTACCTGATAAAAATGATATAGACCTTTGATTTCCCATGTTTAGCAGCCATTCGGAGACCTACTAAATTACACAATACAAATTATATAGATCGTACTGGAATTAAGTATTGTACAACGTTGATAACTTAAACACACAACAACTGTGTTTCTGTTTTACTGATTATAGTTGCGTGGGTTAGTCGAGTTACATTTTTTGACTTAAACACTAATTAAATATAAGTAAGTACCTTCCAGGTCCACTTTTTCCCATCGTTTTATTGATAGTACACAGAGTAATGAATATGATATCAAATAATCAAAAATAATGATGATATACATATACGATAGAGCAGCAAACAAAATGACGTACTTTCCAATACATTTCTTGTAGATTTTTCAAAAACGGTACAATTTTTCCAGTTTTCTAAAGATAGCATACATTTTTATTCATTCTACTTATTTACACATATATAACCTACCATTTGTTATTATATTACGTTTTGTAGTAAGATACACAACATGTTACACAAATAATAAATTTTTCATTCTCAAAAAATTACCATTTGTTTGAAATGAACAACCTCTCGTCCCACCGAGTGTGCTTATTGTATAAAAAAAGATTTTGTATGATTTTTCCCCCCATTTTCTAATAACAATTTTTTTGTGTACAATTTTTTTTACTTGGTGTTTTTGTTTCATTTTTTTAAGCAAGTATTGTTACATTCCTTGTGTACCGAATATTGTGGTTGTATAAACAAGAGTATCAAACGCATTCAATTGGTGGTTCCTTCTTATTGTGTTTGGATCTGGTTTGATGTTCTGGTGCGACAATGTGGGTGGTTGGGTCAGTAAGAATCACAGTGGTCTGGAGGCTGGTGCTTGTAACATCATCCTCGACAACCATGACACCACCATGTTCACATCTACCAGTCTCATCATGACTACCACCTCCGTCATCTTGGGCAAGAGCACTTTCGATATCGGCTGCTGACATATTCGCCAGCAGCAGACGACTGGATCTCGTCGGTGGGACGAGAGGTAAATAATAGAGAAGGCAGGAAACAGAAACTAGAAACAGGAAAAAGATGAAGATTGCATCAAAGAGAAGAAGCGCGTTAAGTGCCATTAGTTGCATTTGGGAGCCGAACCACCTTTTGGGTATATCCCCAATCGGATTTTACTGAATTCCTTTAGTATAAAAAAATTGGGTTAGTTACAGTCGTTTTCTCGCTAGCTTGAGAGGAGCTAGCTTACAACTGTTTCTACTTTTCCCCCTGGCAAATTTTCTTCGTTTTCTCTTGTTATGGGAAAGGGAAAAGACTTGCTTCTCCGGATGGGTCGAGTCTCTTCTTTTCTCTTCAGGTTGATGACACCACGATTAGAATGATGATGATACAGTAGTCGAAAACCCAACAGATGTGTACACCCAATAAGACATGAATGCACGTTGACGTGCCATAATAACAAACAAATGGCCTATGTCTACCACACTCTGCCAACTAGGAAGATTGAGATTCGTAACTTGGATGATGATACGCGGTGGGTTCCCCTCCACTATTTGCAGTAGAGCACCACTTTATATCTTCCTATTTTTCAAAACGTGGCTATGTGGTACAACGTTACTTATGTTCCATGTGTGTCGTGTGTCTTCTGAGAAATGAAGCAAGACAAAGAGGGGCTCTTGTCCTCAAGACTTTTCCAATGTTCTTCATAAAAGGGTTTTTAGCAGTTCACTTGGTATGGTATCGATGTAATATAGATATATAGATAATATATAGTTACATTAGATAATCTAATAATATCCTATTTTTTATAAAATATGACAATATAAACTGGGATTTAAAACGTGCCAGTTAGGCAGCTGTACACGGACCCAGGGAATAGAGATTTTTGAGTGTTCACCTCTCCTTGTGTTTTTTTACTCAGTCAGTACTAAGTTCCCCTTTTTTATGGTGACGTGAATAACCACATACAATGCATACATATAGATAATTTCATATGCTCAAAAGAGAAATGTTACTGGTGTGTAAGATACTTATTGTCGTTTCACATTATATAACTTTAGATATATCGTGAAATGTCATTGTCTACGTTTTATAGAATATGTTCCTTGTAGGATCTCATCAATAATATTTTAAGACATCAAATTCACATCAAATCGCTTTTTATGCAGCACCAAACTTATATCTCAAGATGTACATGCATAAGTTATCGAACAAGGTATAATGCAATATAGTTCTTTTATTATATTTATACCATATTTATATCTTATCTTCCTGGTGGTGGATTTTTATGGGAAAACTTGCTTCAGAATTTTATTAACACGTTTCTGTATTAAAAGCTCGACAAGTTCCTCTCTTTTTTTCCTTCTTTTTTTATGCAACCAGGGAAAAATATGTATAAGTACTTATATAATAAGAAAAAGTGGAGACTAGTAAATATTGATCGTTTCTTTCCAGATCAGAAATTACTTGTAAATACAAGCAAGAGTGTTAGATTTGTATTGTGTGAAAGCAATAAAATTGTTCTTGTCCACGGGAGAAACGGTTCAGCTTCACAGGGCTTTGAACCGACTTTTTTTTTCTCCACCAGATAATGATAATGGGGAATGTTGGTGATTACAGTATATTGGTTTCCAAAACGTCTAGAACAGTTCGTACCGAGAAAAAGTTGGAAGGAAAAGGGGAAATGAGAGAAATAGTAAATGGATACAATTGTACAATTGATGCTGTTACATATTTCCTTTCTTTTAAAAACACATATTTTTCCCCAACGCAATAACACAAGTAGTAGAGAGTGTAGCTTTTCAACGAGATTTTCTCTTGTATTTAATGACTTGGTTGTTTGCAGTGTATCTTGCTAAAATGGTATGTATTTTGGCAGTTTAGAGGATTTTCGTGCTCTGTTACTTGCAATAGTCCTGTAGTATGGTCGGTCGAGTGTTGTGGTATTCCTTATCAGCTTCGTCACGGTTGTATAAGTGTTTTTAGCGAGAAAGAGGGAAAAAATATTAATGGAACGTTGTTGTTGCTTGTCGGGAAATGTGGAATGGAATACGCGTTTCACGCCAGTTTCTTAGACATTTACAATTAATTTGACTCGGTCTGTGAGATCAATACTGGCGTTGGTGAGAAAGTCTTTTGGGTATCGTTTTAATCTCCAACCTACACTTTGAACCTTATTCGATATATTAGGTATGCACACTAAAAGATTGTGCACTGTTGTATTGTGTTTTCAGCAGTCAAAAAGGGGTGATTGGAAGAGTGGTATACATGTTCATCTAAACCGGCAACAGTGTTTTAGTTGTCTTCTGGTGAAGAATTGCGATGAACCTTTTGCTTGAATCTGTGGTAGCATCAGCTGCAATTGCACGACTGCTTTTACTCCTTCCTTGTTTGGTTTGTAGACACACACACACGCAGTTTCTCCGTGCAAGACACTTTTACGCTTATCCACTTTATTGATGTCACACTTGAGTTTGAAACAAACCACAACCGCACTCTAACTTCAAGTTTAGTCTTCCATTAAATGTACGACAGGGGTGGCAAAAGTGAATTGATTGGTGGGATAAGTACCAATATGGCAGAATGCATATCTCTACAGCATACACAGCACTGCAACTTCAATGGTAAATTTGCATAAGTACAGTACAAGGTACAGGCTCATCTCCTCGCGTCGCCACTTCAGTTCCCTTGTGCTCCCTCAGTTTAATCAGTTCAGTTTGAAAAGGAGTTTGGGTATGGGTTTGATAAAGTAGATTAAGTGAGAAGAATGACTAATAAGTAGAAACGCTCTTGGTTGACGTGTCTTCTTTCGGCTATAGCTTTCCCCTGTGAAATTGGTTAATTATATGGGAGATCTCTATTCCAGCTAATAAAGAGGTCTGCGGTTTGATGGGCTTACACAGAATAACAGGTATTTCTGCGTCTGCAGTAGAGTACTATTCGGAGAACTTGTTAAAGTGTACCAGGCACAGAAACTTTTTAAAAATTGTTCAGTAATGACGAGATGTGAGAGAAAGCTTATTTTGATGACGTGTGTATATGAATACGCCTTATTTTTGATTTTGTGGTGTACTCTGTTCTACAGAAGGATCCCTTCTTTGTTTTTAGATACTATCCTCATGAGTGACTCTTCCTCTTAGCTTAGGAGCACAATGCACGTCAGTTTCAAAGCTATTCATTCATTTCTTCTTTTTACGAAGGGAAACAAGGAAAGCTATACATTCACAAGTGCCTTTATTGTACACAATGGTGTTATGTTATGATGAATGTGAAGCAGGAGTATGCTTCTGTTTAATTAATGGTACTAAAGACAGTATGTACATTTAATAGGGAGTAAGAGCTTTTTCAAAGGGAGTATTGGAATGAAAGTAGTTGTAGGCTTTAGTTGAACGCAATGCTTTTGTTTTTCGATGTGTGTGTTTTAAGCAGCTTTTCCTCTACAGTGATGATGTAGCTGCACATTCAAAACATGGTTTTTAATGGAAAATCCTGCTCTTCAGCTCTTTGCTGTTTTCTTTATGATTTTCTTCTTTCGTTAATACACTCATATGTGTGAGCTGACAGACTATGTTCAGAGATGAGATCTCTCTGTAGCATCCAGTTGTCTTCACTTTTTTCGAGATTAATAGTGAGTGTGAGTAGTTTTCCTTCAATGTTGAGGCTGACCCAGTTTTTCTGAAATTTAAAATAAAACATGACTTATTAACCATTTTGCATTTTTTCCAGGTTCATGACAAAAGCAGGAATGAGGTCTATTGTCAGACGTATAAATTCAATATGTGTGAAACGAAGCGTACTGTGTACATTTCCCAGATTGTTGTAGATTGATTGTCAGCAAATATTAGAAAATATGAAACTGAAGACAAGCCAATGTCAACATGAAAATCACTTTGCTTTAAAGTAAAACGGTTGACATGATTTCAAAAATAACCAATTTACTACTAACAGATAGGTAGTATTTCTAATAGACGGTATTTTCTCTTTGATCTACCAAATATTCACTACGATCATTATATTTACTCCGTTTCATTCCACCATCTGTGATTTCAACAAAGCAGTTAGGAAAGGCAGATGTCATTACATGCACTTATCATGAACCAATGGATCCAATTGACACTCGATTACCTAATTTAATTTCAGTTTTCAATGTGCTACTTTTGTGTTTGTATTTCTCGTCCTTTTCATAGATGAACATACATATAGCATGTATTGCTTTGAAGTTCACGGTATCGTATAGTTAAACGGGTGACAAACATCAAACAAAACGCTCCAAAAACTAAATACAAACATATGCCGCACCATCAAATCCATAATGAGGTCTACCAAAAAAACCAAAGACCGAGAGGAATGAGAGATTAACGTGTGCATATGGATGACTCGAAATTCAACCCAATTATTCCTCTCGCGTACATTCTCAACCGTTCCGAAACTGAAAGCTCCTGACCACTACTGACTCCAGTGGACTACTCATTTATTAACTTACCCTACCGAACGAGCGAGATAAAAAGTTATTGACAATGAGTTGGAAAATGTACTGAACATATACTATTTCAGCATAATATGTTGTTGTTGTACGAGAAAATCTACCAGTATGTACCAGCCATATTTTTGCCGAGATTGGGATGGTGCCCAAGCACATAATATACGCATGGTGAAAGTACTTTCACAATCGGATGAAAAAGTTAAACATTTATTTTTTACCGATACGCTAAAGTATTTTCTTTTTGTTGTACATTTCGAGAATATGAGCACTCCAATTCAATCACAATAACCGTAAGAGAAAGACATTAAAGAGAGCGCCTTTTAAAATGTTGTTTGCATTGCATGCTTAAGCTATTTTATGAGACGACATGTACTGTAAGTTTTAAATCAACTCAACAAAAGTGAATGAAACGACTAGCTACTGTATTTTAACGAATCCCAAAATTTTCCACTGTTTGAACATCATTCTATTCTTCTCTACACACACATAATAAAAAATTTAAGCTGTGATGGTGTACATATGAAGTCAATACACAATGTTTTCAGAACTGTGCGATCCGACTAAAAAGGATGCTCAGTAGTCGTTATCTACTAAAAGCACATACATAAGTGCATGTTACATATACATACTAAGTCCTGTCGCTGTTCCTTTGCTTTAGCTAGCTGCACTTCCCCCCGTCTATTTCGACATCATCAAATACTCAGAGTATTTAGTTTAATGCATCTAAACCCCTTCACAAAACTCTTTCTATTTTACGTGATATCGACTACAAGCTACATATACACACATGACCGACAACGAGGATGACTTTGATGGTGATGCATGAATAGACACTTGTGTGCTCACAAAACTACGGAAGATTACCATTACTCTCGTTAAGTAAATAAGGAAAAAATCTGCGCCTCTTCTTCGCTCGTTAAATCAACGCATGTTGTATATCTTCCACTTCAACTTACAGCCAACTTAAATCGAATCATAAAAAAATTTCATGATTTTTCATACATCAAACATGCTTCCATAGTCTTATAGGTCATACGAATTCTTGCGAATAGGCATTTATTTTTAGTACAGATAAAATAAAATAAACTCCACCATCGTCGATTTTATTACAAGTCATTTCCTTATTCCCAACACTCCAAGAGAAAAAAATGAGAGGGAGAGAGAAAAGCCTTTTCTTTAAGAATTGCATGCATACAGATTCAAAGTAAGTGGGAGCACAAATGCTTTGTCACGACTTTTCGTCGTCGTCCCACTAACTTATAAAAGGTTT
>JAQFZH010005365.1:0-10666 GCA_034695485.1 Entomobrya nivalis
TACTACGTAATTTCAAACATTTACGTGTTAATTTAGGGCTAAATTATTTATTTTTTATTTTATTTTACAATGTAGCGCAATTCCGCTACATTGTGGCGGAATTGCGCTACATTGTAGCATTATTCCGCTAAATAATTGTAGCGGAATTCAGCTACATTGTGGCGGAATTGCGCTACATTGTAGCTTTATTCCGCTACTGATCCTCCACTGTAATGTGTTTAGGATACAAATACAAGAATGTTGTAAACTAGCCGGTTGGTTCATTTCGTTGGCTTTGTAAGCAAGTGCTGAGTCTTGGCGAGTGACTTTGGTTTTGATGTCTTACAAAATAATTTGTTATGTAACAGTATTTGTGATCGTAGCAGAGAAACTAACTGCAACGGAATGTGGAATTTCCTGCGGACTTTTGGGTCGCACCGGATGTGTCAAATTACATGCGATGAATTTCGCGTGCTTTTAAATTACTTAATTTGCTCTAAGTGCATACCAAGCAGCAGACCATTAGGTCATAAATCTGACAACCTGGTTTTTAGAGTAATTTGAGGTTTCGGTGGTTTGACATCCAAGTTGTTATTTGTACGGGAAGGAAAATTATTAACTAATTTTTTGTCTAACCGCCAATCACATTTAGATTTGTCAAACCAATAGATCCTGTGTATGTAATAACTTAATATTACTAGTATTACGTTGATATGAATATTTATTTACGCTAATAGCGTATCTAAATATGTCCAAGTTGTCCTCTCCTGTTATGTTATGTGCAGTGCAGCCTTCTCGCTCATATGATTGCTTATAGGCTTTAAAAATAAAGCCCAAACGCAACTTTATCCTTTTGAATGTAATTATACAATTTTTTAAACTTCTGATTTGACTCAAATTGACCAAACTCATGTCAAAAAAATATATCTACGCTTGCCCCAATACGTCTAAACTTGCTCCAACTTGCCCCAATACATGTCTTAACTTGTCCCAATACGTCTACACTTGCCACAAAACATGCCTAAACTTAACCCAACTTGCCCTAACACATAATTAGCGCATTTTTATAATATTTAATTTAAAGTGTAAACTAATTTTAATTGCGGAGCTATGAGCGTAATTTAAATCTTAGAAAATATTATTTACTGTTATGAATCCGTGCAATCGTTAATATTTGTTATTAAATTATCTACAAGCAATGTAGAATATTAAGTAAAGCGTTACTTAAGTATTTACTGCTGAAATGACGCATGAAAACCTTTTTTGTTTAGAGAATTTAGGACGCCAGTAGCATTCTAGTAATTGGTTTAATTTGAAATGTAAGCTTGGCCAGGATACAACAACCTAGGGGTATAATTTGTTCTAATTGTGTTAATCATGTTTGTGTACAAATCTATTGATTTTTGACTGCTTAAATAACTAATTGTTTAACCAACAATTTTAAATCCGTAATATTCTTCGGAGAAATACAAAAAGAAACCATTCCCATTTACCATCGATAATCATATAACTTTGTTTTATCGGTTTCCTTTACTTTGGTCAATGATGATTTACCTTTACATTTTTAAACATCACATTTTCAAAAAATACTATTGGGTCGGGTCGCATAAAGTCGATAAATGTCCTTTACACTGCAGGGAATCTTATTTATAGCCACGAGCTATTAGTTAAAATTGCCTACGTGTGTACATATATGATATATCACCAAAAATGTCCTCTGTAACCTTATATGGTCGAATTTTTCATAGTTTACAAATTCGATGTTTAAGCATGTCAAATATCATAGGGCGCAGTAAGCCATAAATTTACAAATTTCATATTTTGGCCAAGGTTGTTAAATTTAAGCTGAGGGTAACGTATAGTAAAAACTTAATAACCTAAGCTACTTTTTTGATGCTTTTTTAAAGTGTAGCTTTCCGGTCAGATTTAAAAAAATATGAAAACTAAATTTTAAATCAGTAAATAGTAACCGGTTTGTCGTATAAGACTTGAAATCTACGAAAACTTTGATAATATCGTATCGTACGTAGCTTTCAACATTCCTTCACTTATATGAACAGAAATCTTTAAAAAAACCGTCTTAAATAATTAAGTGAGCTTAATGTAGTTCAGTAATTCTAAACGATTTCAATCCACGTGGTTTGACTTTACTTTAAGATACTCGAAGAACCTGTGGAATGGATAAATATAAGTTAAAGAATTTTCGGACGACAAGCCAAGCATCCCGAGAAAAGGATTTTGATATTCTTGATGTATGCATGCTTTGTGACACCTCGACGACAATTAAATTGTTTACATTTTGTTTTAAATGGTCTACTTTAATGGTTGAAAAATTGAAAATGACGACGTGAAAATTACTGACGTGCATGATGGCAACATTTGCGATGTTACAGTTTGCATTTAAAATATCATAATCAACTGCATGAATATAAGGTACATATAGAGTTGATCGTTACATCGCTAGTTCATTACAGATGATATTTATGTAGTGTTCAAGGACGAACATTTTTGTACACGAAAGCACTCATGCAAAAATCTAAAAACATTTTCATATCCGAAGCCAACGTCAACAAAAAAACAAGTTTGCTGACGTGTTTGCAATGGGCAAAGCTAAAGCACATCAGTTAGTTTAGTATCCGTACTACAACATAAGTTCGTTATCAGCTCCACTGACTTCTACATAAAGTAAATACACATGATAAAGCATAATATTATATCCAAATCAACAAGTGGTCGGTCAGTATGCACGAAGACAAAGTGCATTTAGTTGCATTTTTGCAGCTCTGCTGCCAACATTGCAATAAACCTTCTTTGTTTTACTCCTTGCAAAACTAAGCCAACTTGTTCAATTTAAAAATAATTACTATGTATTCAATTTAAAAAAATTACAATTAAAAACCTCTAATTACCTCAAAAAAATAGTTTCCCAGTTTTATGACATAATGCCTTGAAACTTTCAGCATTAACTAATGTAAGCACAAATAAGAAAATACATGGTTTCTAGTAAGCATTTAAAGTAAATAGAATATTATAAACCATACACTTATGTAATTTGGCAAATCCGGTGCGGTGCAACTCCCGTATGAAGTTCAGACAGAAATCCATATTACGATCCATTGAGTTCACGGAATACTTACAATCACAAATCTGACACAAACACAAATGTACTAACTACTGGAGTTACTTTGCTAGAAACTGCAAAGAATCATTATCCCGTCAGCACTTGTTTACAAAGCCAATGAAATCACCCAGCTAGTTAGCAACATTCAGTTAACCTTGTATCCTTTACAATGGTCTTCAAAATGGATGAAATGGTTGTGCGGAAGTCAGAGCAGCTGGATACGCTTTATAATGTTATCATTTATTTGGAAGGTTTTTCTATTCACCCCTATTGTAGTATTTGCTTTAAATAAGTTGCTATTTGGAAACGTTGGCACACCAAATATAATGCACATCACTACATGTATATTTTTTGTGATACTACTAGGGGGATCATTCCTTCTGGATATAATTTTCTGGTTATATGCCCAAGAGGTTGCTGCTTGCTGCTACAAAATGGATGATATGATGTCGACTCAAAAGGTGGACAATATTATTGCAATCTCTGAAGACTATGTAAAGGTCGAATCAAAGATAGAACAAACCCTCAACATTTTCAAAACAGGTCTGTACAATAATTATTCATCCCAATAAAATGTATATTTAATACAAACTTTTGCCTACTTAACGTTTCAGACCTAGTGGGTGTTTTGTTGACATTATTCGCCGCTTCCGTTCCATTGGTTTTGTTTCAGGTGGTATTTATTACGATTGAACTAAAACATGACCCCTTTATAGTTTACGTTTACTTAGCTGCTGAGCATTATAGGGAACAACTTTGGATTGCCCAAACAGTGCGGATTCTAGTACTCTTTTTCATGTCACAGTGGATTCTAACTTCATTTCGTGTTTTTGTTCCCATATTTTTAGGAATGACAACAATATTTCTAAGATGCCTAAAAGCCTTGCACTGTAGAAGTGCAAATCATTTCAATTATACAAACAATTGATTGTACAACGAAATATTCTTCGGAATTTCGAACGAGATCTAGGTACAATGTGTTGCGACGATATAGAGGATACGGTCCCTCCTTCCTAGTCTGACTAGGTTGACCTCTGATGACATGGCCCTTATGCTTGGTATGAGTACTGAATGCGGTTGGTGTGGTATGGGAATATAAGATGCTAGAATGCAACTTGTTTGTTTGCTCGTCATGAGGATACTACTTTATTGCCTATTTGTTTTACACGGCCTAACTTATATTACATAGACCTCGCAGCATCTCTTGTTATATCTGGCGGATAACCAGAGATGCTGGAGCTGAAACTAAGGGTAATGTGCACCTGCTACAGGGTTTTGTGGGCCTGTTTCTTGTTCTGGTACTTTCATTGGCGCAGTTAATCATTTCACTAAGCGAGAAGAAATTAGCTATGTTTGCCGTTAGCTGTAACCTTTGCTGTGGGGAATTCCCCCACAGCTGTGTCATTTCATGTTTGCTGCTACGTAAACGAAATTTGTAATGAAATCCTTAAAATATGGGGATCGAACTGCGGTGGAATGCACAATAAAATTCTGCGACGACTTTTGTTGAGTACTAGACCTTTGTATGCTCCAGTTGGAGAAGTAGGCATAATGGATAAGGTTTTTAAACTTAATTATTATAGCGCTGTAACAGATTATACAGTAAATGTGTTATTAGCTATTGAATAAGTGAATATATTATTAGAATGCTACATAATCGTTTAAAATGATTGTTTTATGCATTTTGTTTTTGACAATGAAGAACAGCGATGATGACCTACTTTGCCTTCCATCACTCAAGCGAAACGAGAACTCATGGGATACCATTCTAAGCTCTTTAGGAAAGTTGTACACCAATGGTGTCGACATCGACTGGCAAGAAGTAGATCAATTTTACAATCTCAAGAAAGTACATCTTCCTCACTATCCATTTATTGGGAAAAAGTGTTGTCCTGACTTGATGCAAGTAAACGGTAGCACAATTCATCTCACGAATGCATCAAAGATCATGCAATAGGGCAGCATGTAAATTTTCCTAGAAATGAGCCTTGCTGCAGGTCTTGCGACTGTTGAAAATGTAATGGATTCGGTTCTCCAAGCAACGCGGTGAAAATAGAAAACTTATTGATCAAGGCTCCACTGGAATTGAGTCAAAGACAAACCCTGTCAACTGCAAACGGTAGTGCAGCCCACTTTAGTTTTAGCAAATGGTGCTGGAGTAACTTTTCGATTGGAATGTTTCACGGTGTAGAATTAGACATATATACTAAGTGGATGGAACACGCAAGAGCATCGTTTGTACATTCTCCAGACGCGGAAGAACTTGTGACTGTATTTAAAATTCAAGAGTTGAAGGAAACCATTGTGAAGCCATCAAACAAGGATGAAATGATCACAAAAATATATGAAAAATTAGACTCAATTGGCTTGAAATTCGGGTCAACCTTTTGCAGCTTGATTTGATTTGCAGACTTTATTGACCATAATCAAAACCAAGAAACGCTGTTAAGCATTCTGGTCAAAACATGGAATCGAGTACATGTAGTTTATATGATTGTGTCATTTGAGTAAAAATAACAAAACATATGGATGAATGAGCAGCTAAATAGAAAGATTTTAGCTTAAGTCAAAATTCCAGAAGGTGAAAGCAGAGATTGTATGTAAAACCCTGTGCTGATCGATGCTATGATTCAAGCAATCATGATCCTTCGAGCATCAAGCCATGAAAATGTTAAACTTTGTGTTCTACTCAAAATTGGAAATTTAGTTTGTCTGTTTTTTGTAGAAACTGAATAAAAAGCCGACTACTGCAATTTCATGAGAAATCAGTCATATAAAATCGGACGCAGATCGAACATTGCATTCTGTTGTTCACTTGAGGGTGACACATCTATTATATTTAAATTTTTCCCTGATTAATTTAATTTGCAAGTTGCAATGCATACCACCAATACAAGTTTTTACGATCATTATGAGTCTAGATATTTAAATGTATATAATATTATTTAATGAAATAATGGGTTTCACGGATGCGTGGTAATTAAAATATATACCTCAAGGATTCTAACTTTATTTAGTTCTTCTGATTACATATCAATTTAGTATTATTTTATCTATAATCTATTTTATAATTAAGTATGAAGTAAACCATAAAAAATTACAGGCTATGTTGATGTTATATGTGAAACACAATAAATGATGAAACAAGAACAGTGATATGATATGATATATAAATTAGTATTTACTTTAGAGGCAGAAGCTTAACACTAGTCGCATTCTTTTAAATTATTTACACATAATGATAAGCTGATATTTTTTGGTAATAACTACTTATTCAAGCTACGTTGTTGCTGAAACCACATTGCATTAAATCGTGCATTTGTATACATAACCATAAAAATCAATTATTTTAACCATTGTATTAAATTATTGAATAGCCAACAAGACATTTATTGCATAATCTGTAACAGCACTGTAATAATTAAGCTTTAAGTCCTTATCCATTATTCCTACTTCTCCAACTGGAACAAATAATGGTCTATTACTTCGCAATAATCGACGAAGAAATTGATCGTGTGTCCCAACACCACATTTTGATTTCCATAATTTGAGAATTTCAGTAGAAACTTCATTAATACTGCAGCAGATATGAAACGTCACTGATGTAACGACACTTCCCACACCAAAAACAATAGCTATGAGGGAAAATACAAGGATTTTTTTTTGCGGAGTGAAAGGATCAACTGTGCAAATGAAATTACCAAAACAAGAAATAGGCCAACCAATCCTACCGAAGTTAGGTCTCGTTCAAAATTCCTGAGAACATTTCTTTGTACAATCAATTGTTTGTATAACTGAAAAGACTTGTATGTCGCGTTTCTAAACTTCAAAGTTTTAACGCATCTTAGAAAGAATGTTGTCATCCCTAAATACATCAGGACAAAAAGGCGGAATGAAGTAAGAAGCCATTGACTCAAGAAAAATATTAGTAGAATTCGCAGTGTTTGGACAATCCATAGTTGCTGCTTAAACTTTTCAGCTGCTAAGAAAACGTATACCATGAAGGGGTCGATGTTTAATTGTAATCCTAGAAGCACCATCTGCAACAAAACAGGTGAAAACGAAGCAGCGAATAACGTCAACAAAACACCCACTTTATCTGAAACATTACACAGAAAAAAAAGTTGAATTTGAATTACACCGATAACTTGAATGAAATACTAATGCTTTTAAGAGCAGTCGAAGGATGTAGTAGTTTGGACGCACGTTACCCCGTCATTTTGGGACTTGTCCCCGATTAGATGGTCAGAAAATACTTCATATCTTAAAAAGCTTTACATAATTGCATAACAAATGCACTGTACATGCATACATGCTGCTTTACTTGTTGACTATCACCCTTCTCGCTTACATTTTTCGTAATTGGATTTTTAAAATGTTGTCTGATACTTTTACATAAGTAGAAGTCCAAAACTTCTGTTTTTAATTTGCCAATTATTACAAAAATCTTAATCTGAACTAATTTCGTTAATAAACCAAAGAGTACTAGCGAATCAAAGACAATATGGTGACAAAGTAATTTTAAACATGGGAAGTAAATTGGAAAGCTTACTCAATGACTCATACATTCCCTATTTGGGAACTGGACAGCAAATCCCCATCCCAGCTTAAAGGGTCTAATGAACCAGACTTGCACACATGCATTCTAACCAATTAGTACTAAACACTGGTCAATAACTGGAATACCTGTTTTGAAAAGCTCGAGAGTTCGCTCCATCTTTGAGAAAACGTTTCCATAGCCTTTAGAGATTGTGATACTGTCCATCTGATGAGTCGATATTATATCTTCCATTTTGTAGCACCAGTTGCAGCAAGCAACAACTTCTTTACCGTATAACCAGAAAAGTATATCTAGATACAATGATCCCCATAGTAATAGCACGGCAAATGCAGATACAGAGATTTGCATAGTTTTTGGCCCATCAAAATTTCGTGTGATCAACTGCTGCAAAGCAAAAGCTACGATTGGAGTAAAAAGAAATACCTTCCAAAAAATTGATATAATTACAAAGCGTATCCAGCTGCAATTATTTCCGTATGACCATTTCACATCCTTTGCAGACCATCGTAAAGGATACAAGGTTAGCTGAATGTTGTTAACTAGCTGATTTATTTCGTTAGCTTTGTAAACAAGTGCTGACGGCATAGTGTGAATGGCTCCTCTAAGGTTTTGATAAAAAAATCGATAAGTAATACTATTTCTGGTCGGGTCCGAGAAACTATCTGCGAAGAAATTAAAATTTCTCCCGTACTTTATATGTTTGAGTCGCACCGGATTTGTCAAATTATATATGGTGAACGACGCGTGCTTTCAAATCACTTATTTACTCTAAACGTATACCAAGCATCAAATACATATAAATGCTAAAAATTCTCAGACCGTCAGGTCATAAAACTAGCAACCTGATTTTGTTTTTGAGCGTAATTTGAGGTTTCGCTGCTTTGTCATCATAGTTGCTTATTTGTGCTGGAATTAATAGCACCAATTTGTTCAGGAAAAATATTACGAATCATTATATGGTAAACTAAATACGACGTAAGGTTTTGTGCAACCTTCAATCATATTTAGATGTAGCAAACTAGTGGGTCCTGGTAAAAGCATACAAAATCACTAAAGTATCACGTAATGATAAATTTATATTTACTGTTATGAAGCCATGCAATTGTAAAAATTGCTTAAACTGTCTACAAAAAAAATACAAAAGAAACAAGTTTATTTAAAAACTTCATCAAAGCGTTATATTATTATGCTTCTTCAATTGGATGTGTCTAATTTCTTGACAAACAGCTTACACAACGGGCAGGGCTTAATTAATAGTTCGGCAAGTCTTTTAGTTGAACTACTTTTAACATTATATTTAAGATAAAAGGTTCGACTAAAAGATATATTCTTTAAATATAAACATTTGTAGTTCCTACACTTATGTTTACTCCTAAAATGACGTCTGATTTTTTGTTTTGGAGCAATTCCAGTATTAGTGACAACCTAGTTACCCGTGTAATTTGAAACAAAAACTAGGTCAGGTCACAACCAGGATTTAATTTGTTCTCATTGTGTTTATCCAGCAACTTGTAGTTTGGAAATTTCGTAGTGAAATGCATATTATTTTTTAATCATAATAAAAGTTAAATACTTTATGAGAGATAACCGTAATAAAAATAAAGGGAGCAAACTCTATTTCTTTTTACTTGCCAAGTTTCTCAATAACAAAGTATGGTAAACATGCACTTCGTAAATATGAAGGAAAACTGTCATATTATATTGAACTAGAAAGAGGCTCGTTAATGCACTAAGTGCATTAACATTAAAAAGGGATCATTCAATATGTATGCTTTGCAAAAGAACCGATTTTTTGGACTCCTTTAACCCCATGTCAGGCTTTTCTGGCATTGTTTCAAGTTGCCTCATGCTTTTCTAACATTGTCTCAAGTTGCCTCATGCTTTTCTAGCATTGTTTCAAGTTGCCCCATGCTTTTCTAGCATTGTCTCAAGGTGCCAAATGCCCCAAATTCCACTTGGGGGTGGGGGCCAAGTTTCACTTGGGGGTTGTGAGCCAACTTCCACTTGGAGGTGGGGGCCAACTTCCACTTGGGGGTGGGGGCCAACTTCCACTTGGGGGTGGGGGCCAACTTCCACTACATGAGAAATGCATGTGTAGTTGTGGTGCGTTGCAGGGTGGTAGTATTGTGTAGAGAGAGAGAAAAAAAACAATCGACAAACCTACCGACCCATGTCTTTTATAGAGATGAAGGTACTTTTTGCGTTAACAGTGTTTAATAGCAGGATCAAAATAATTAAAATAACGGCCAGACAATTTTTACATTGTGCAATGAACAAATAGAATTCGTGGATAAAGAAGTCAGACTTCTCATAGGGACACCACTTATATGATTTCCTGGCTGCCGTTTGTGCTCTGAACGATGCAACATAGGGACTAAAGCTGTTTTCGCGACTTCATTTATCAACTGCGACATACTATGAATTTTTATCGTAAAAAACCAGGTCAGCTGAAAGTTGTTGGCTAACAGTGATTTCGTTAGCTTTATAAACAAGTGCTGATGGCATACTGATTCTTTTAGTATCCTGAGAAGTAGTTCAAAAAGTAATAATACTCGTGATCGAGTCATACTTGTGATGGCAAGTTATCCGTGGACTGACTGCGCCGAAATGTGAAACTTTTCTCTGGACTTTATATATGAGTACTGAGCTGGGTCAAATTAAATGTTGAACTACGATGAGGGCTTGAAATGACTTATTTCCCCCAAAAGCTTACCAAAAGCAAAATTTTCTTAGTTGTACTTATAGTTAATGCTGAGCTTCCTCAAGACATTAGGTCATAAAATTGAATACCGGATTTTGTTTTTTAAAGTAATAAGAGGTTCCACTAGTCTGTTATACAAATTAAACAATTGTGCCTAAACAAAGAGCACTATATGTTCAAGGAAATTATTAAGAATCATCAAACTAAACACATATTAAGGTTTTTTACAAGCACGGCAGGTGAGTGCGGTTTGACCAGAACTCGTAAGATCTCTGAAGTTAAGCAACGCACTCTCGCCGAAGCA
>JAQFZH010005366.1:0-10665 GCA_034695485.1 Entomobrya nivalis
ACTCATCGCCGATGAAATTTCTGTGAAGGACAGTCAGTACTATTTCTGCTTTGTTTCCATGACGTGGAATGGCTCTACAAATGCAAAAAAATACATGGACATGAATATTTAACTCTATTTGCTCATTAAGAGTTATAGAAATTGGTTCAAAGTTGCTTACAGCTCGCATTCCTCGTGCCAGTCGACAGGATCGGCGGCGCGCTCCTTCACTGATGTCTGATATTTTTCCTTTCCCAGTGAAATGGTCACAAAAGCGTCATTTGATCCATTTTTCCCCTTCAAAAGAAGTCCTTTCGCACGTTGAACTGCAAGTACGACAGTAATCAAACGTTATAATAATTATTCATGCTATAAATTTTCTATTGTTCCAGTTTAAAATAAACTGATTTACATATATTACTATATTCCACTCTTAAAGATTCTGGAAAATTTCAGAACCCGTAAATATTTCTCAAAAATGTTCCAATCATCTTATGATTTAAATCAGAATTTAAAAGTAAGACATAAAATAAATAAATCATATGATTATAATGGATTAAATATTGTCGGCGCATTAGTTACCTGTCACTTGAACGTGAGTTGGAGTCCACATGATGCTGGTGACCCCTTCTTAATTGTTGACGAAAAGTTTTTCCCCAATACAAACTCTCCAGTAAGTTATTGCTTTGATTGTTACTATTGCACTAATCAATGTTTTAACGTATTTAGAATAATCAAATTATCACAAAACTAAACTAAGTTAAAATGAATATACACTATTAATCTCGATATGTTGCTTCAGTATTACGAATTCAGATTCAGTTTAAAAATTTGGCTTGCTTAAAATTGCACTGCATTTCCAAATCAAAATGATACTCCCCCACACCAACAACGACGACATGACATACTAATCTGCGAACACAAAAACAAAAATAAATTTTTATTAGATTTTTACGCCTCTTTTTTGCTGACTGATGATGATGTGATGTAGCAATATATTATAGATTATGTAGCTGAATAAATGAAAAAAATGAGATGTTGTTTTTTTAACCTCACCTTATTATGTCTTGTCAGTCAGTCAATCAAACAAACTAGATCTGTTTTTTGGGGGAAGCCATCGAAAACTTTCGCCAGAGGAACAACACGGACTTAATTTATTCCTTAAAAGTCAGCACAACAGATTATCCGATCTATTCATAATCAGACAAGGCACTCATTTAACTGGTTCAAGGGCTGAGTCCCTTAGTAACTAAAATGCAAAATAAAATGAATATTTTCTTTGTTAAAGTTAAAACTTTATTTAAGTTTGGCAACTATTTATAATTTGTACATTGTACAGTTGCAAATGTAATTTAATTATAATCAGTGGTTAAATCAGTGTAGTAGTCACGGTCAACCAGGCCGACCAGATAGATAGCCTTAGATAATGCCTCAGTCAAGTACTTATGCGATAATACTTATAATGCTTATTATTATAAGCAGCAGTATGACTATTATGACTGATTGATTGATTAATCATTGGATTGGATTAAGGATAAAAGGAAACGACTAAAACAAATAAGAAGCTGTGCTTTGTTTTGTTCTTTTAAGCAACTTTACTTGAGACTACTGAAGCCTATTCAATCGATTGATAATGTTGACTTATCCATTTTATTAGCACACAGCTGAGTGAAATAGTTATCAATTATCCACTTATCATTAGCATCAAACAACCACTCTTATATCACACATCGCCAGAATGACATACAATGCAATTTATAGTTTTAAGTTGAAATACTATCATCTCACAATTAATCTACTTTTTCAACCATAGTTAATTTTTTTTAAGTATTCAAATTTAAATGAAGAGAGAGTTGGAGATGAATTAACAAAGCAATTACTACATATCAGATCAACTTCTACTATTTGTACAACTGTTTGCACTCAACACCCCCACAAATCAATCCATCAATCACAAACATACCATTACTATAATTGATGGTTACTGTCCTTCCACCAATTTTTTACACGCTTAACTTCTCACTAATTTAAATAACAAATTTCTAGCCACAAATCCTCAACTTACATCACAACTCTAAACCTTCTAAAAAATCTGACATGGACATGACACACAACTAACTATTTCTTAACTAAGGTCACTTTTAGTATAACAACTCACCTTTAATTGATTTTCCTCTTTTACTTTCCAATAAATTAAAAGCTATCAACATTCCACCTCTCTGACTAAAAACCAAGTAAGTAAAAAAAAACTTGAAAGCAGTGCTTTCAACCACACAACTAAACTGTTTTTTTTTTATTTCTGGGCTAAATGAACGGAACGGAATAACAAGCAGAAAATGACTGTTTTAATTTGTGTTTATAATGAGTAGTGGATGATGATCTCATCCTGTAAAAAAACAGTAAATAAATACCTTCTTCTTTACAAATCACAGTCACTCCTTCTTGTGTCCTTTTTGTTGATGTCGTCAGTCGACTTGTGTGCCTGTGCTTTACTTGGAGGAGAAGGAGGATGCCTAGTTTGCTATTGTTTGAAATAGTAAAAAAAAATAACTGTACACTGCTGACTTGGCTGAGTCAACTCTCAACTCTACACACAGCTTTAGAAAAAGAAGAAGAAGAAAAAAAAACTCAGGTGTGTAATTTGTGTGTAGTCCGTTCTCGCGAGCTAATAAAATACTACACACGTCTATTACATTGTACCTGTCTGCATAGTAATGCATTGTAGATCAGCAGGTGTGTTAAAACGTGAATCTCTGTTCTCTTCACTTTTTCAAAGCCCATCCATAAAAGCTTAGTGTGTTCTTTTGTGTTGTTAGTTGTTGTAACACATGCAATGCGTGTATTAAAAATACATCACATAACATAACATATTTGCTTGCATCGCATCGCCGTTTTAGTTTTGGTCTCTTCTAAATCTAAAATCATCGCTCGCTCGCCTGCCTGCTCTTTTGCTTTTTCAAATGAATTGAATGAAAAATGAGTAGTAAAAAAAAATAATGCACAATAGCTTGGCATTTTCAATTTTGTATGCAAAGTCACGAAGCAGCGACTCTCAGCTCTCTTCTTCATTTTATTTTTTCTATCTTCATCGCTGATCGTAATAGTCAGTCTAGTATTTTTTTTTTTGCACTGCTCTTGTTGCAGCAATAAAGGCATTATTAATATTATTATTACCATTATTATTATGATTGCATTGTTAATACCTCGCCGCAGCGGCGAGAGGGTTTATAATGCAAAGCAAACCATTATTCAATATTAGCGTAGCCGCTGAAGCGTGACAAGAACAAGACTGACTGACATTCTTCACAAAACAGACAACAAGCCAGCAAAACATTTTCTACAAAATGCATGCAAACAACTTGATTAAGTTTATTTTAAACGCGCAAGGCAATCATAATACACGCATATATGCACATCATATTATTGCAAATTGCAATGCACAATGCAATGCACACTGTATCAAATATCATGATGATGATCATCATCAGCATCTCTCTCTCTGCTTTGTCTACTCTGCCTGCATGCATGCACACTAAAAGCGTTTTACTTTGATTACCTTTATCATCAGCTATCTATCTATCTACACACCTGTAATTCACTACGGCGAGGAGAACCTTTAAGGTTTTTTCATTGAGTTGCAAATATGCATGGGCCCTTTTGATTAATAAGTGCGTATACAGATAGGTATGCATTGGTAGGCTGTTTAACGTGAGAAAAAATAATATGCGTTAAGTTTATTCTTTATTTTTTTGCTGTAATTTTCGAAATCTCTCTTTTCTTCGTCGATAATGTTTGTATTAACGCTGTAGTAGTTGTAGTAATGGTGGTGGTGATGTTATTGTGGTGGTTGGTGGGCAAGGCAAGGCAATTTTTTTATAATATGAGGCAGATAAGCATGTAACAAGCCTTGCCCAAACACTACCACCACTTTTCCTTTTTATTTATAAAGTTATAATGTTCGTTGGTTAGTTTCCCTTTTTTAGTACAAAATTGAAAATGTTGGGTAGAGTTAAAAGTAAAATCTGATATTTTTTATTTATTTTTTGAAGGATTTTTATTTTAGTTTAAAAAATTTGTTTCGAAATTAATTGTCAGTGAAGTATAACTTTGATAAAGTGTGTAGTAAATATAATTAATAATGTGGAATAGAAATTTAACTGTGATTAGAGTGGAGACTGTGCTAATTTTAGGAGCAACTTTGATTGCGACAGTGACAGGGAAAATTGCCACAAGGTGTTATTCATGTAGAAGTAGAGGGGAGCTGGGGGACTGTAAGGATCCTTTCGCGAATAATTCCACGTCAGTTGGAGAACTTCCAGGGAAACCGGTGCAAGTGACATCGTGTACTTCCGGTTGGTGTAGAAAGCAGACTGAAGGGGTTAGAGGACCTGGAGATGGTAAATAATTTTGCAATGCTTTTTGGATAAGGGAAAACCTGAACATTTAAAAATGTAATCCTTGTTTTTTTTGGTGGTTGTCATGTGTGCCCTTTTATAGATTATGGTGCAGCTACTGAACGTGCCTGCATGCCAATATCCCCACCTGACGGGGAAGAGCGCTGTGCGGAGGTTACCATTCGAAATAAAGTGACATTGTTGTGCGTTTGCAGAGGGGATCTCTGCAACTCTTCCAACAAACTATTACCAACCATAAGCTCGTTACTACTTATCATTCCGTTACTGGTGGGAGGGATGCTACTTAACTAACCATTCCCGAGTTTATTTTTTACCCAGCCCCTTTTAAAAGCCAGTACAAGGTCCACCGACACCACAACGCTCTCCACTCGGGACAAAAAAGTGGATACGCCCAATCTCACTTGCGTTTTTTATTTAAGTCTTATTTGTTATCATATCATCGTGCTTTAAAGTAGGTTACTTACGCAGATGTATTTTTTTATTTACAATATTTTTTTACACTTGGTATACTTTTAACTATTATATTTGTTAAGCGAAATAAAATATTTTTGTAATCATTAATTATGGCAGCTGTACAGAAATACTTGAGATCTCCACATTGTAAATCCAGAGGGATATTCCCGTTTACTAATTTTATGGCCATGGAATTTCTTCCGCGGAACACTTTTTTCCCCAGTGCACAATTTCAAGCTCTATATAAAATGGTTATCCATTCATACATATAAAGTACCTGAAAAAAACTCGTCTTTTACACTCCTTCCTTGCTGACGGAGAACCCAATACATTACATGTCGTTATCTTTTTATGACACCTGATCCCATCAATAATTCATATGCCCATTAGTCACCATATTTAAAATAGACACACATATGTACCTACTTTAGGGAAAAGGGAACTGATGTGATGACACAATTACTTCTGCTCTTTTCCTTCCGGAGCGAGCGGAGTGGAGTGCCCAATACCAGTAATATCGATAGAGAGATGTGTGCTAGCAATAATTACGCAGCATCGCGCATCATCGTCGTCGTCTCATTTTAAAAGCTGGGGTCCATCATAAAAAGCATCACACAAAACAAAATTCCTCTTTGCAAACTTATACATATCAATTAAATTTCCGTACCCTCCCCCAAAACCCCGTAATGAATTCACATTTTTGTTGTGAGGATGACTCCCAACAAAATTGTTTGATAAGTTTTTTCAACCGTCTTCTTGTGTCTACGATATATCCCGGCTCCTTTACACAAACTAATATTATTATTATCCCTTGTGTTTGCACTAGTCTCCTGGTTTTTTTTAAACTCCTTCTTTAAAACTTTGCGAATCGCACATCATTACATATTAGCATGCCTTTTGTGTGAAACGCCCATGTTTCAAAAAAAATTGTGTTCCACATTGCCTTGTGCGTTTTGTCTTGTCTTGTTCATAAAAATGCAGAAGCGACACTGATACTCCCATTCTCATTCTCATGATGGTGATGAAGATGCGGTGCTAAAAGTGCTAAAGCTTCTTGTCTTCTGCCTATTTCTGGGCTCGGGTCTAAATATAACTCAACTCCCAAATAACTTCTTCTCTGTCTCTCGTTTTGCAGATTATCATAAAGGAAATGAGATTCCTTTTGTCTTTGGAATGAACCTTTTTCTTAAGAAGAAGTGAAGCCTCTTTTTTTTCTTTTTTTGGCTGGCTTACAACTTTTCTTTTTATTTTTTTTCCACAGAGCCAGAGTTATTCCACTTTGCAGCTTTTGCCTCTTAGTTCTCGTTGCCTTTTTGTCTTTCTTCCATCTTTTCTTCTACCATCGACGCCCGTTTCCATTTTTCAACTCTTTTTTTCAGGTGGTTAAATAAATAAATTGTTTTGTTAGTTAATTAAATATTATTTTTTTAAAGAATTTCGTGGATAGTTTTTAAATTATTAGATAATAAGCATTATTTATTTATTTTCATAAATTTTCTATTCAAATCTTCAATCTCCGTGTAAAATTGTTGGTTTGTGAAAGCCTTGCATCATCCTCACTTGTGATTTTTGTGAAATTATTTTTTAAATTATTCTTGAGGCCAATATAGTTATTTTTCTTACTCAAATGGATTAAGTCTTTTTGTGACCTGACCACTTGTGTGATTATTACATAAATTATAAATCAAAATGCATAGCAGCTTTTTCATTTCAAAAATATTCCAAGAAAATCTACTCAAGAATTTGATCGAAATTCCGATAGTGCAATATAGTGTGCTAGTGCTGCCGCAGCTATTTGTTCTTGTGTTTGAAAAACCATGAGGAAGTTGCACAGCTTTCCACAAACACAACTGAGGAAAATGGGGAAACTCGATAAAAACAATATTGATCGATTATTATTTATTTCTTCCGAATTAAAATTTAATTCGAAATGGCAGACAACAAAATCATCAAACAAAAATCATTTACCCTTCTATAAATGGAAGGCTAATGAGTGCATTTTCTCTCTGCTAAATCTCCTTCAACTTTTATCGACAGTTTTTACATTGATAGTTCTCTATTGGTCACTTTACAGTTTTCTTACTTCCGGAAAGGTTAGCTAACTTAGCTATCAAAAAAGAGTCAAAATGGAGGCAATCAAGAAGAAGATGCAGGCCATGAAGGTGGAGAAGGACAATGCCCAAGATAAGGCCGATACCATGGAGCAGGTCGCCCGTGACGCCAACACCCGTGTCCAAAAGGGCGAGGAAGAGTTGGACGGCTTGAAGAAGCGTTTAGTCCAGCTGGAAGTCGAGTACGCCACCGCTCAAGAAACCCTTGCCAAAGTTAACACCAACTTGGAAGCCAAGGAGAAGGCCCTTACAGCCGTATGTACCATATGCTACACTTACATTTAAAATAATTTATTCTCATTACCAAAAAAATAATTAATTAATTAACAAATAATTCTTTAACGAAGAAAAATATTTTGCATTTTTTTTCCGCTGCACACAAAAAAAAACGTTGACAAAAAAAATCAAGCAGCCATAAGCTTAGAACAGAGTAAGTCGTAAAAATAAAATGAGTAGCATTTTTTTCACGTCTTCGTTAGCTTTTCACACTCCGTCGTGGTGTTACCGACTATGATGTGGGTGTATATTTTTGTGTGTGCGTGTTTGTGCCAAGAAGTGCCAAAACGCTAATAATAAACATGTACTGTACACTTGTAGTAAATAATGTATTATTATGTAACCTGAGTATATAACGTTTAACTCAATGTGCCATTTCATGTCGTCGGTGTGTTATGAATGAGTCATGATTAACATGTGCGTTTTTTCTATGAAAAAATAAAATTACAGACTGAAATGGAACTGAACTCATTGGGACGTAAAGTACAGCAGCTTGAAGAAACCTTTGAAAATACTGAGGAGAAACTCAAGGCCGCTAATGACCAGTTGGTTCAGGTTATGCACAGTGGTGACGAATCCGAGCGGTATTATAAAAAAACATAACCCAAAATAATAAAAACTACTATAAAATATTAGACCATAATTTTGATCATGTAATATATTTCAATGATGTTGATAGTATGCGTAAAGTATTGGAAAACCGATCTGCCAGCGATGAAGAACGTATGAAATCTCTTGAAATTCAGCTTAAGGAGGCCACCGCCCTCGCTGAGGAGAATGACAGGAAGTGCGACGAGGTTAAAAAACATTTTTTTTCTCTATTGTTTTCCGCACTATTTTATTTGCATGGCTTTCTTTCTTTTTTATATATATTTTTTGCTTGTATTTGATATATGTATGTATGCATGCTTGAAGATTATACGATACAGAATGATGATTATACCACCCTCTACCCATGCACTTTAAAAAACCAACAACAAGCATTAACCACCAATCACCAGTCCCTAAAAATATAATAAATTAGTGGTAGCAATTAATTTATTATTTTATGCATGAATTGTATTTATGTATTGTATTGTATTTTGTTGAATTATTGTTTTACCTGCGCCCTTCTCTTCAAAAAACGTAATATTTTAACATTTTTCACTAAAAACTAGAACCAAATATAACAAAATATTAACGTAGTCAAGAATTTTTTTTCTCTTGTTTCCAAAATATCTCTACAGAGTTCGTATGCATTTGTTGTACCCTTGTTCCAGGACTGTGATTACTCAAATGTGTGCCCTTATGATTGCCCTTGTGTCCTCCTCTCTCATTACATAATCCGAGGTGAATAATCAACCTACAAAAACAGCCTTACATTTAATATTTTTAGTCCTTATTGGGGCTGTACTTTAATGACTTGATGTGAAAGAGATAAAAACTTTCTTAATTAAAACTTAAATATATTTGTCATTAAAGTATAGCCTCATATCTAGATACAAACAAAATAGTACAAGAAAAACCCTTTCGTCTGTCTTTGTGTATTGTGTCCCTTAAGCATATAAGAAATCTTATATGTGCATATTTTTATAAATAATTATACTTCCTTCCAAAAAGTTCCACTACCATACTTGATAAACATGCAAAAAATATTTAATAGGTCGGGCAAAAGCTGGCAATGGTTGAGCAGGAGGTTGAAATCGCTGAAGACAGAGCCAACACTGGAGAAATGCACGGCCACATCTTTAATACCTATCTATTTATTTAAATGCATGTGTGTATATTTGTAAATAATTATCCTCGTAAACTTTACAGGAAGATCCTTGAGCTTGAAGAAGAGTTGAAGGTTGTCGGAAACAACTTGAAATCTCTGGAAGTATCTGAGGAAAAGGCTCGCCAAACTGAGATTGAATTCAAGTCAACCATCAAAAACCTGACTGCCAAGCTAAAGCAAGCCGAGGCACGTGCCGAATTCGCTGAGCGTACCGTCCAGAAATTGTTGAAGGAAGTTGACAGGATTGAAGGTTCGTATTTGATGAACAAGTTTTACAAATTGATTGTAGATTATTTATTGGCAGGGAACTGGATTTTTAAATAATATATTTTCTAACTTTCACAGACGAGCTGAAGAACGAACAAGAAAAGTTCAAGTCAATTACTAATGAATTGGAGACGACATTCTCTGAGATGACCGGTTATTAAAGAAAGCAATTAATATAAACATACATTATATGACAGGCTCATTGTATACTAAAATATATAATATGTTATGTAATAATGTAAAATAATATCTCAGTCTACATACGTCTCTCTCTCTCTATATCCATCCATCTATCCGGCAAAAATATAATTAATTGGTTTTGATTTTGATTGCTCTGGTTATTATTGTCGTTGCTATACTGTTCCGTTTGTATTAAAAGGTAAACTGTTATAATTGGTTTGATCAAGTGAACTTATATAAATTGTATATGGCATTTGACAAAGCATAACATGATGACATGCGTCGGTTCAGCCAATCTCCGGTTTCTTTGTTCGCCACATTTTGCTCATATGATGTTTGAAGTCGTTTAGACAAGGTTTGGTTGAGAAAATAGCATTAACTCCATTTACACTTGCATAAAAGTAAATTCCATTGGCACAATACTCGTCAACGGCAGGACCTAACTAAACCGTTATTTTAGTATGCACAACCAAATAAGGAGTTGTCGTTTGAAGATTTCTTGATTTCCGGTTTTAAGCAGCAGCTTGTTTTATGTCAGATTAGGTTTATTGCAAAAGATTTCAAAAATATGAAGGAAATTATGCACCCAATTCAAAAAAAAAGTGGTGTTCCTAATTCATGGTATGTTATTTTCATATTTTATTATTAATATTATTCAATTAATCAAAAACAAACACGGAAAAATGTCAATATTTACATCTTCGTCATAATCATCCCCTAAATCCACATTCATTTTCCGTGCAAGTTAAAAAACCATCTTTGGTGTGAAAAAAAATTATATGTAATATATTCAATATTATAATTAAAACCAAGGAAACAATCTGTATAGTTTTACGAAGCAGTGCAAAAGTTCATACAAACTTAAAACAAAACCCTTCGAATCATTATCCGACTCAATGACAACCTTGATAAAAGTATTATATATTTGATCCCCATCACCCATGCCTGGAGGAACAGCTTACGAGAGGATATATACATAAGTTCTATGATGAGGATGAATGGCAGAAGCCTGAAAGTTAATTTGAAAATTATTATATTATTAAAAAACACTAAAACTACTTGTTTATTTTCTTGACTAATGGTTTACCCCTTAAAAATTCGTCTGCAAAATCATCGTATTAAATCTGCATCATGAACAAGCCTTTCTCTTTGCATGTTCTCCAAGCTGTCGGATTCGGATACCTAAAACATTCAATGTTTACAAATTATATAGCAACGAGTTGTGCAT
>JAQFZH010005367.1:0-10661 GCA_034695485.1 Entomobrya nivalis
TAGTTTTTCGCTTGTTTGTATTTTCATCGACAAAGTAGATTTTAAATGGATTCCCTTTTCCAAAAAGACAAGAGCTACTAAAAGAGAATCCAATGAAAGCTGAAGCTGAACGATAGTTTCCATTTCAGAAGCTCACATGAAGTAGCAGCCATTTGCCATTAGCCATTTTCAAGAGAGATTTGAATGAAGTTTAAAGATAGCATAACTTGATATCTATGAAACTGATACTAATTTTCAAACGAAAAGCCAAAGAAAACAAGATCAGATTCATTTTACCAAGAACACATGCTAATTAGCGTTTTTCAATACGACAAATTATCCCACATACATAATATCTAATCTAAAAGTTTGAGCTGCTATTTGCTATGAGCCACTTCTTTCATAAGTTTTATAGGTAGTAATATTATTTATTATAGTACGCTCCTCTCGTTTTATCCTTATTTCATTTCACAATCACACATATAAAAAATGTTACAAGAAAAACTAGTCAAGAGAAATAATATTATGCGTCATCATCATCAAAATGACATGCATACTTCACTTCATCATCTTTCACAATTCACGTTTTGGAATTACACTTATTTCTTACAGTATATTTTTTATATATCTCTGTTTCTTTATTGCACTTTGTTGAACGTCATATAATTCCCCAGAGCTTTATTTGTCTCAAGAGAGAGATACTTCAGCAACTTGCATGGCTCAATAAGGACATTACAAAACGTCATAAACTGCATTAAAAAACGAAGTAGTACCAAGAAAACGATTTTATGGATTTAAGGAAAAAGATGAGATGCGTCACGTCAAAAAAATGTATCTTTTGGGAAATTATTGTTACCAAATTACCATTGCAGTATATTTTTTTTGTGACGCAAATAAATATTTAATTTTAAACAAAAAAAACAAAAGTTTTAAAGACGCAAATACACCTGAATCACAACCACAAGCTACACCAGGCTAGGGCACTTTGCAGAAAAGCTATCTAAATCGATTCTAATCTAATCTGTTGAATCATTGCAATTTTTTCTTCTTTCCAAACAAATAAAATATTTATAACGAATGATTATGATTTTTTCATTCTTGACAGAGTCTTAAATTGAAAAGGAGTGTATTTAAATATCTTGAATTGTTGAAAATGATGAAGACTGAAACATTTGAGTGTATCATCTTCGTTTATCATTTATCCTTCGCCAGTTCATTTTAAGTTACTTGAGAAAATGAAACTTGAAGAGTTCACTGAAGTTTAGTTTCAATAAAAACTGTTATACTATGAAGATGAGCATGCTTAAGCTGCTTGTTACTGCTTAACCGAGAATCTCTCATCCGCCCACGCACTCCACTCCACCAACCAACTCCCCGTAGTCATCATGTTTCGTCTCCTTCCCTCGCAATAGTCTGACTGAATTCGCAAAACTCCTGAGGGTAAAAAAAAACAACGGGAAAAATCAAAATGATTCAAATTCCATCTACTACATGTAACAAGACACTAGTATAGTAAACCATATTTCAGCAAATATTTGCCTCGCGTCTACCATGCTATTTTGACAGGTATTTTATTTTCTTCGTGATCATCATCGCAAAAATTAAGGTCGAGCCTTGCATGAACATGGAAATTGAATACATTTCATATCTACTAGATAGGGTAATGGAAATCTAGTAAAAATTTAATGGTTTTTACCCGTGTGAGCTTGCAGGTGGAAATGGAGGAGAAATTCTGATGAATAATGGATTGTTCCTTTAAGCAAATTTTATAAAATCTAAAAAATACTAAAAAAAATCATGTAATAATTCGTATGGTTTGAATTACATGTACGGATATTTATATCACAAAGTAAATTATTTTTTTTTTTGTTGTAAAAGCACTGCTCAGGTTTATTTTTTCGTGATGTTAAAATTGAAAAAAACGCATGGCATAGTCATCTTTCTTCGTGTGTTTTCTCGGGGTTTAATTTTCAAAGAAAAAAAGTTGAGAGACAGGCACGAAGAAGATGAGAAGATATACGAAATAAAAAAAGAAATTATTGAAAAGATGACTTTAATTCCAACCTCAGGACAACAAAACAAATGTGCAATGATACGGTAGAGTAGGCAGATAAAATAGTGGGAGGAATGCAATACACTTTGTTTTTTGTAACGGTAAATGACATATTTTGGTTACTCGTGTGTGTGTGTGCATATCAAATGGAATGAGCCATTCATTCGTTTTTATTTTCTTTAGTTAGTAGACCAACCAAAAATGACAATTGAATAGAAGACAATGAAATGCAGAGAGAATGATGATGTGGCATGAAAATAATGTGCTTTAAGAATGGCAAGCGGACTGGAAAGATGAAGCAATGCAAATGCAATGTATTTTTTATGTATGTGGGTTGAGTTCTGATTTTTAGTAATTTATCGCTCCATTTCCTTTTTTTAAACAGATCCGAGGTGAATGATCCGGAGTTTGAAGCACTGGAATCCATCGTGACATTGGGGGACCTTCCTAGTGCCACTACATTGAGCAGGTATGGCAGTACCAACAAACGGTCATACCAACACCCCAACAACACCAATAACAGCAGCGCTCAAAATCATGAGGATCAACAGCAGAGGAGCAAATCGATTGACTTGTTTAGCAGTCCACTCAAGTCGTTAGAGTCGCAACATCGAAGTGTTCCCAGGTCGGCGTCGGTGGACCATGGACGAATTCCAATGGAAATTTCCGCACCTTCCCATCAAATGACGCCGGAAAGACAGCAGCAACAATTGCAACAGCATCAGCAGCAGCAACAACAATTGCAACAGCAGCAGAAGCAACAATTGCAACAGCAGCAGCAGCACCAACAGCAGCAGAAGAACAACAGTGATCATCATCAAAGCAGTGGAGGTGGTGGGGGAGGGACATGGGCTAAATTTTGCCACGAGTGTGGCACCTCATATCCCACTGTGTTGGCCAAGTTTTGCCCAGAGTGTGGGGAGAAGCGTGTTTACAAATCGTAGTTGAATCAACTGAATCAACGATGTAAAAAAATATATGAATATAAAGCTTCTAATTTTCCATTAAACGAAAAAACCTAAAGAAATTATGACGATAATCCGTCCAAATTTTAATTTTTTTGTTAGTGCGGCGGTGCATTGACAATGACGATTCAATAGTTTACTTTTACAATGATAATATATTATGATACTTCGTATCTAAAATGTAGGTTTGCTAATAATTGTAGAAAAAAGAATTGTACAGTGCGATGCGATGTAATTTGAAATTCCTTCAATATTCAACCAAAAATGTATGTTAGTTTGTAAAAAGTATCTAAATTTAATAATCAAAATTAATATGTAATTTAATTAATACTACAATTATATGTTATTTTTAAAATGTAATTTTCACATCAACTGATTCTGGTCCCATTTTCCCGTGATTCATGTGAATTGACTTGACTAACTTATCCGATTAGAGTTGTGGCAATCATTATCTATAAATGAAATAGTAAGCTTAACAATATAATAACATTCAATGCGATTGACAATGGACATGGCCACTTATTGCGCGGTTTTGTGTAATCATGAAAAATGGCCAAACTATTTTTCCAACTTTGTGTGAAAATCGCAGTGAAATGGTGTAGTGGAAATAGTTATCAAAAAAAATACCGTTAAGTGTGTACCTCAATTCCACTAGTGGATTAATGTTTGTAAATATAACAAGTTACCCATTTATGCTTCTTTGCTAATTCATGTTGAAGAAATAATAAAACAAATGTTTCTGCTGATACCACCCTGTTTTATGTTTTTAATTCATTGATGCTGTGCCCTCCAATTTATTTTTTACGATGAAAATTCTTGAATTTTTTAATCATGCTGATTTAAATGCACCAAACGGACACGTGAACAAATGTAAAGAACAAAATATCATGAAAACGCACGAAAAATCAATTTAGACGATGAAAGTAGTTGTTTAGATTACATAACATGACGAATGAGCTCATCTTTTATTCCATTTTTTTTATATTTTTTCAATATTAATAAGCACATACCTATTTCGTATATGCATATATATTCAATTACGTATTTTTACGATTATTATATAGTATTTTATAACAATTAATTTATTTTATTCGACGAAGTATATAAAGCTTACCATACATCGATGTACCATATTTCTTTTTATCTTATTTGTTTTAGAGTAGTATCTTAATTAACAATTTGTATTCTGACTTCTACTTCAAAAGGCGAAAATTTCAACGAACAAACACAACAAACTAAATAATCATAATAACAAAACAATATGATTTTTTTCGTAACAATTTATATAATTTACCCATAAATAATATTTCGCAATTTAATAACAACTAAACAAATTGTGAATGAGCTACATATAATATGTGAACTATGTATTTCGTACCATTGACATGTACCTTAAATATATCTAGTTTATCAACTAGCATACATCTCTATGCTAAATCTGTACAACCCGTTCCTAATAAACTTTCTCTCTGCACGTTTAATTAATTTGTCCATGTCAAAGATTATTTTTAGTAAAGTCGGATGTTGCAGGATTTAAAGTTCAATACTCATGTTAACAATTCATTAAAGAGATAGACCAAGTCATATGCAAAATAACGTATTTATGTATTTTTAGTAACAAATTCAATCTCTCCGTTATCATCATATATCTTCGGTTAGGTATTTATCCTTTTAAGCATGATGATTTATTAAACATTAAATCTGTTATTTTACATTAACATTTTGTAACAAAGTTCAATAGATTTTCCGAGTTACAAAATGCTACAACTAGAAAATACATGGAATATATTGAAAGAAGGAACTGAGAGTTTAGCCTGCAAGAGTTTACTGGTAACGCTAAAAATATTTATTCATATTTTCTATTAAATTTTTAACAACTATTTTGATTTCTACAGGAATTTCTCCTCCTCTTCATTTCATCTATTTACTTTTTAAAGCATTAGAGCACCTCCAGCCAAAGTTTTTTTTAAGTTTAAAAGTGGGAATATTTTTTAAGAGTCAAAAAAGAGAATTTTTTCCCAATATCCAGCCTGCATATATGTATTCTTTTATCTTTTCGATACGATTCCAAAGTATTATTATTTTTTACATAGCACCTCGCAGTTCATTCCCCTTTCCACATTGATATCATTCGGTTGCTTATCTTAATACACTTACTTCTAGCTCAAATTCATTCGTTTCAAAAAATAATGTTCGTCTCTCGGGTCGTAAGCCTACTTTGTGTTTCATAAAAAACATTTCATTACAAGGTCCACACACTTTCCTCACAAACTTGTCATCCTCGACACACAACATTCTAAAATAACAGCCTCGCATTATAATTTTAAACATCAGATCTCTAGTTAAAAAGGCTTTAGTTCCCTTCTCACAACTTCCAAACATATGCTTAAATAATCGGTCTCAATAGTTCTGAATAAAAATGTAAACTGAGATGAGAACACTAACGACTTGATTTACAAGAAAATAGAAAACGTAAAACTGTTAACTTCAAGTAAAACCCGGCTGCATATCTTGCTGGACCCACTCGGGTCAAGGCGCTGTACCTATTATTAAGGATAAAATATAATTTATGTGTCTAGGGACATTTTCTTAGACGAATACAAAAATACTAGAATAGTAACCTGAATAATACATGACTTTTGTATAGAGACTATTTCATCATAATGACAAAGGTTAAGGTACGCAATTTCCATTGTTTTGTGTACTACCAGATTTTTAAATTCCTTTAACTTTCAAAAACTAATTACAGAAGCAAAATTCTTACTTAATTGAAACCACTATATACTACAAGCTTCGCACTGCAAAAAATAATTTGGAACATGAACACTCACAGTGCAAATTTTTAAAAAATGAAGGAAGGAAGACGTATATGACAATTACGAAATGCCAATTCGCGTAAATTTTCTACAAAAGTTCTACCTACCTACCTAAGGCTTGACATTTAGCGTCCTCAAATTTTTCTTGGACAAAAAAGAATGGCACAAAAGTACTAAATATTTAACTAAAAAGCCAATTTATAATATTCATTTCATCGTATTTTAACTTAGTAATTTTATTTTATTCGCAATTCTGAACGTTAGAAGCATGGCAAATATATTATAATAGTTAATTTTACACTTAAATTGCATTCATGATGCATTAGCAGCGATTAAGAGATTAGAACGGTTAAAATTCATTTATACAACAACAATAATAACATTTTTTGGTTTAAACGACAACGACCTGCAAATATTCTATTTATAAAATGCTATATAATATATTCATCGTATAGTCTTTATAAGTGTTTAACAAAACAAGTTTATAATAAATAGATAATATTTATATAATATGCACCATATTTATCTGGTATAGTTTTTTATTTTTTATATCTCTATAAACTGATGGAACGAAACTGAGAGCGTAGTTTGATTAGTTAGGAGCAATGGTTTCAGAGCTTTTCACAAAGTCAATCTGAGCATACGTCACACCACTTGCTTTGGACTGGGACACTGCCGAGCTGCCACAAGATGTTGATCCTGCTGCAGTCCCTGCGGAATAGCTACGCCACACGGGAGGTAGGTGCTCGATCGCTGCATAAGTCACCTTTTTCTCATCATCTAAACACGATGGAGAAACAGGTGGTACACCCTGGTGCAGAGGAGATCTTGGAGGTGACTGAAGTGGAGTCAAATTCAGGCTACGGGATTCAATCTTCTCAGGGAACTCCTCAATTCTTGTGAGCGCGGTACTCGTTGAAGATGAGGAGGTGGTGGGAGGAAGCGTGTTGGAGTGGTCTATTTGTAACGAGTTGGTGGTAGTCGAAATGGAAGAGTGGTGACTATTGTGGAGTGGCGAATGGGTGGGAGCACTTTTCGGGGAAGTAGCATCGTTTGAACTACCTCTCAAAACAGCATCAACTTCTTGCTGCGTTTTAACGCTCATTGAAGAATTACTGCTGCTGTTACTCTGCCCACTGATTGTACTCAGATTACTACTACTACTGAGACTCCGAACAAGTGAAGTTGCTAAGATGGTGGATGCTACCTCCGGCTTACTATTCGTTCCACTAAATGACAACGAGTGGTGATGATGACTGTGGGCATGATGCGAACGGTGATCGCTGAAGGTTGGCGTGGAAGGAGTTGAGTTCATCGAGAAACGACTCATTTTGCAAGCGGAAGGACTTTCGTTCGCTCGCACAACCACTGGCGACGTTTGTCTGGGATTGAAAAAGTTGTTTCTCAGATGGTTAATGGTCTCATGATGATTTGATGACGATGATGATGTCTTTTGTGTTTGATGACTTTTGGGAAGTATGGTAGATGAGGAGGACTTGTTATTCGAAAAGTCCATGTCAAGGTAAGCGCCTTCATCATCCAGCTCCTTCAGTTTTTTGAGATCCATGCCAGTCATTTTTGTCAAGATTGATGAGCCACCGACGGGAGATGCATGCTGGTATGAAACTACATCGTCGGGGTTCTTAGTTTTCTGAATGGAGATTGGGTCGGATGTTACATATTTGGAAGTTACGGGTTTTGAATCAGTCCCATTCATAATACAGTTTGTGGTAGTCATAATGGCTGACTTTGGAGGCTCCATCATGTCTGACTTGGCTGGTGGAGTATCTCTCCCACCGAGAAGCGCCTTCGCAACAGGGCTGAGTTTCGAGATGCTACCGGAGCCAACAATGGATCCCGTAGGAGTATTTGAATGACTTCCGTTGTTGGGTCCTGGAAGAGATCGTTTCCGACTTTTCGATTTGTTGTGTGAAAAGTCAAGTTCCATCAGGTCCGAGTCATTGGATTCACTTCCAGTATGAGTGTGTGATGTCTGAATGTACGTTGGAATTTGGCCATGGTGTGAATTGTTAAACTTGTTGGGTGGCCAACGTCCTGTTGACCCACTCCATGAACTGCTCAACGGAGGAGCAGGAGACTTCCCTCCACAACTGACTGGGGAAGCAAATAATGCTGAATTGGGTTTAACGAAGGGGGCTTTTGCTTTCGAGCCGACAGACATGGCACGAATACGGAATTCTTGTACTGCCTCCAGGCGATTCTTTCCGGATCTATTTTTCCCCATGGAGGAGGTATCCGACCTTGAGCCAACGGAGTAAGCTCGCGCTGGTCGCATGGAACTCATGTCATCAAAGTCATCCGTTAGATACGAACTGACTTTTTCTAAGGGGAAATCTGAGGATGGGGTTCCACTTTGGATTGACTCACTGCTTGCAGGTGACATTCGTTTAACATCTGTTGGGGATTTAAAAAGACATCATTTTTGTTTTAAAAAAAGTTCCCAAAAAATTGTTAGTCAAAAATGGCAACTACAGTTATAACGAAAATTGCATGCTTACCTTCACTGCTTAAATTCAATTTTCTTCCAAAATCCATATCCAGGTACTGGTCATCTAATCCTGTCGTGGAACCAGCAGTTGAGCATCCACCAGACTCACATCTCCTAAAATAAGACAAGTAAAACATGAATTTTAAAGTTACTTAATTTTAAATGGATTAAGAAAAGTGCACATCATTAACGCTTCAAGAGATTTTTCTTACGTGTTGTGGGAGGAAGGATTCATAGGTACATATCCGTCGTTTTCCTCAATCAGACTTGAATTTCGACTATGGGAAACGGAAATTTTGCCCCCAGTGGAACTTTTTATTGCCGAGTTAGAGGTACCACAACCTGTAAATAAATATTTAACATAAATACTCAGTCATAAAAATATGGCAAATAATGACAAAGATAATGAAATGATGCAATTTTTTTTAGATATCATACCCGGACTCATAGGCATGTAATTGTCAAATGGACTCATCGGACTCTGCATCTCCATGTAACTGGAAGGTGTCTGTGCAGTTGAACTTGTGGAATCCTTGCTCGCCAGCGAGGTTTCCACTTCCACGTAGTCGCTCGTGTCCTGGTTAAGGGGAAGGGTTAGACTGCTCAAGCTGTTGAGACTGGCCTGTTGCTCATCACCAGGATTCCAAGGCACGTATGACTCGTCCTCCTCGTCGTGACTTTTAGAGTAGCCTGTCTCCCCCGAAGAGCCGCCCCCACCATAAAGATTACTGCTGCTTCTCTGACCAGCATGTTGGTTCATGTGATGAGCAGGATGGTGGTTGTTGTTGTCGTAATCGATGGAGTACGAGCTGGACGCGGAGTCTGTGCCTGTCGAGCACAACGGACTATTGAAGGCAAAGGATGGTGTCTGATGACTCATAATAGGCACAGGTGGAGACATTCCAAAACCACTTCCTCCACCAGTCCCACTCGTCCTCGTTGAGAAGGTCGAGGACATGGAGTCAGTCCTATTTCTAATCGACATCGAGCCGTCGATGGAATTAATACGGGTCATACCGGGTGGGGCACTGTTGTGAAACGAGCTCGTTCGGGAACCCAACTGCTGCTCATTGTTCCACGTGTACGTTCTGGTACGTCGGGAATCTCGGTCGCGTGGAATCAAGTCTTCCTTTGAATAGTTTTGCATTGCTCTGTGGAAAATTACAAAATAATCATTAAGTACGCCATTAAAACCTTATCATCAATTTTCCATCCTTTCCCATTTGCCATTTCAAATACGCATATTTCATTTAAAAAATCGTCTACAATTTAAACGCATGTCTTCAAATACCCCACCCATTTATCCAAATTACAAGATGACCTGCATTTTATCTACTACACTCCTTGGACTGCACTCTGTACCGACCAATTCATAATCAAGATTCTGTTTTAACCCAGCAGTTCCATAATCACGTGAAAACAAAGTAAACAAGACATGATACTCTGAAGAAAGATACGCTCACAAGTACACCATCATTGTGACTTGGAAAAGTATGCGTGACGTGGACAAACACTCAAAACTATTAAATGGAGGGATTAAAAGCGTTGTTGTTATATGCATGCTAATTCTTCATATGTCTAATCAAAAACTCATGAAACGAAGAAGCAATGTCTACGACGAAGTCAAACTCCAATTCAGCGTCACGTCATCATCATCCTCATCTCATCACTAAACCAGCACCACTCAAACCACAATAATCCCAACAAATCCAACCTGCTTCTCTACGTGCATTTTCATGAGAACGCAAAAAAATGTGAGTGTGTGTGGACGGAAGTACATGGCACTCATTCATCACGTCCTCTGTCCCCCATCATTAGCTAAATCACGACACTATGATTCATACATTGACATGCCCCATTCATTCATTCACTCCATCCAAACAATCTGTCCATTCACTTCTGTTACGATAATGATAATTTTTCTGATGATGAAACATTTATACATAGCCCACCCCCTCATTCAAAATATTTTATGATGAGACCGTCATTATTATTACCAAAAGATTTCATCATCATCAAATACATTCATTAGGTCAACTGAAAACGTCCACAACAATTCAAGTGGATTCATCAAGTTCTTGTGAGAAAAATTGGAACATTATCTCATACAAATAAACATAAAGCCCTATCATCTATTTTAGTTATGAGAGAGATTACGAAACGCAATTGTTATTCTTTGAAATGTAAACACTAAACACGATCAAAACAAAGACTTACATGGAAAACAGGAAACCTCATCTCTGGCCAAGTTGGCCAATTTCAACGAAGTTTAAGCTTGTGGAAAATGTTATGACGTTGTAGCACGAACGTACGACGTGTATCTACACATATTATATTCA
>JAQFZH010005368.1:0-10660 GCA_034695485.1 Entomobrya nivalis
TCAGCATCTCAACATGATAAAATGGCCAGGACGAACAATTGGAGACTGGGAACAAGGCAGCTGGGGAGTTAAAAAAAATTGCTGCGTGCGGCGGATTGCAAAAAAATGTTTAATTTTAGCAAGCGTGAAAACATTTTGCTGTGGAAGTAAGAGAACTATGATGAGAGAGAAAATGAGATGATGACACATGAAAGGATGACATTTGGAAAAGATCGACATCGGTCATCTACCAACAAAATCGAGCTATCGTTTTTAACCACTTTCATCATGCTCAAAATAAAAAGTTGACATGATTTGTTAAATAACAGAACTCTGCCAAAAAAAGAAAGAAAGAAAGTGTGCTCTTCAGCAAAACTGTCAAGTCAAGTCAGTGTGTATAAAAAAAACTGTGCGTTTTAAAAATGACATCCAACTCACCTGAAGAAGTCCTGGCCTCTGGTTTAATGATGATGATTCACCGGTGAGGACGCAATACTGATGTCTTTTGTAAGTGGTCATCCACGCTGGGGGACCGGACTGGATAATTTTAATAAACTTTTATACAGTTTTAAAGAAAACAAATTTGCTTCTTCACAACTTCCACGAAAAAAAATCCTAGTATTTTCCTTCTTGAATTCAATTTTATTTTTTGTTCTGGCGTCAGTGAGCACTCTCTCCCAGTAAAAAAAAGTGTTGTAAGTAAACAACGGATTACTCTTCACCTTCAACATTTCTTAAGAAATATATTTTTTTTGAACATTTTTTTTCCATATTAACAAATTTACTAAGTTGTCCCCCTATTTGTGATTATATGCGCGGCAGCAAAGCAAACGCAAGCAAACGCTATATAAACTTTAAAATGCGCGCGCTCGCTCGCGCGGTGATTGACGCAGTTGCACTATTTTGCGCGAAAAGACATCAATTTGGAGAAGAAAATTTCAAAAAAGAAGAAGATACTTGCAAAAATTGAACGCAGCTGGCTGGTGAACAAAATGCAAAAAAGAGACTTAATTATGCGCGGTAATTTTTAAGGTTCGCCAGTAATTTAATTTGCGCGTTGTTAGGTTGCGCTCGCTCGCTCGCTCGCACGCGCTCGTTCGCTCGCTCGCACGCGCTCGTTCGCGATCAACAGACATCACCACACATGGTTGCAATGCAATGCAAAATACGCGCGCGCTCGCGATTCCAAATGTTTGGAACAAAAATTTATAGCTTGCGCGATTTAGGGTGCGCGGCAGCAGCAGCATATATAAAAATTAATTTGCGAGCAGGACACACATTTATCAGTGCAATTTTGACACAAACAAGATATTCATCCGAAAAAATAATCACGATAAGAACAAAAGCGTAGTCGTTGTGTTTTCCAATGTAGTAGGCGCGTTTTTTTATTTCGTCAATATGTTTTTATTTTATTAGGAATATTGTATGCTAATTGTGTTTTCTTTGATTTCCTCCTGTTCCTGTTCACTTTTGAAAATGACCTTTATTTTTTCATTATCTTATTTTTTGTGATTGAATCTCATCTGATCCAATCATGTCACACCACCTAACCTAAAACATTTCCTTTTTATATTTTACCTTTCAAATATCCTTGTCACCTGTTCAAAAAACTTTCCTTCATGACCTTGGTTCCTCTTCACAAATAAAGGCATGCTACCTGAAGGCTATTGAAACACGACCGGATTTCGCTGTCGCGTGGAGTAATCTTGGATGTGTATTCAATGCACTTGGAGAAATTTGGTTGGCGATTCATCATTTCGAAAAAGCTGTCACTTTGGACCCCCAGTTTTTAGATGCGTACATTAATCTAGGAAATGTTTTGAAAGAAGCTAGAATATTTGACAGGTATGAAAACTCAATTTTGTTTCACAATTCACACTTGCATTAAAAATTACTGAAAATTAAACTAATCTTGATGCATTTTTTATTTTATTTACAGAGCTGTAGCCGCATATCTTCGGGCATTAAACTTAAGTCCTAACAACGCCGTTGTACATGGAAACTTAGCTTGTGTTTATTATGAGCAAGGGTAAGAACGATATCCATTGAAAAACAAATTATTCACAAAAAATATGATTGAAATGAATTCTAATTTGTGGTGTTATATTTCTTATGCGTTATAGTTATACGGACCTGGCTATTGAAACGTATAGAAAAGCAATCGAACTTCAGAACAACTTTCCAGATGCGTACTGTAACTTGGCGAACGCTCTCAAGGAGAAAGGAATGGTTAAGGAGGCCGAAGAATGTTACAACACAGCCCTTAAACTGGCCCCAACGCACGCAGATTCTCTTAACAACTTGGCAAATATTAAGCGAGAGCAAGGATTTATTGAGGAAGCAACTCGACTATACCTGAAGGCTTTAGAAGTGTTCCCAGAGTTTGCCGCAGCACATTCTAATTTGGCGTCTGTGTTACAACAACAAGGAAAACTGCAAGATGCCTTGGCACACTACAAAGAAGCTATTAGGATTCAACCTAGCTTTGCAGATGCGTACAGTAACATGGGCAATACTCTTAAAGAAATGCAGGACATTCAAGGAGCCCAGACTTGTTATCAGCGAGCTATTCAGATTAATCCAGCTTTTGCGGATGCACACTCCAACTTGGCGTCGATTCACAAAGACTGCGGAAACATTCCTGAGGCCATTCAGTCGTACAGGACAGCTTTGAAGCTGAGATCGGACTTCCCAGATGCATACTGTAATCTAGTACATTGTCTTCAGATCATTTGCGACTGGTCAGACTATGAAGACCGAATGATAAAGTTGGTGAGAATTGTGGCTGATCAACTGGAAAAGAATAGGTTACCGTCCGTTCACCCACATCATTCAATGTTGTATCCTCTGAGTCACGAACAAAGAAAACAGATTGCTGCTAAACATGCATCCATGTGTGCTGAAAAGGTAGGATAATGACTTCATTTTTTAAGCATGCGTTATCGTATTGCATCGTTTGAAAACATTATCTGTATATTTCATCATGCATCTTTGTCTCTTTTGCAGATTACAATTCTTCACAAGCAGCCCTTCATGTACCCACGATCACTGGGCAAAGGAAGACTGAGAATTGGTTATGTATCTTCAGATTTCGGGAATCATCCAACTTCCCATTTGATGCAATCTGTTCCTGGATTTCACCGAAGGGAATATGTTGAAGTTTTCTGCTACGCTCTCAGTCCTGACGATGGAACCACATTCAGAGCGAACATTGCTCGTAAAGCTGAACACTTTGTTGACTTATCTGCTGTAAGTGTTTATCTGCATTTAAAGATCTTGTTTCCCAGCGTTCACGCTAAAATTAATTGTAATTGCGGTTTACGAGTGTTAAAAGTATGAATAAATTTTACTTGTTTACAGATCCCATGTAATGGAAAGGCTGCAGACCGCATTTACGCTGATGGCATTCATATCCTTGTAAATATGAACGGTTATACTAAAGGAGCTAGAAATGAAATTTTTGCTCTTAAACCCGCTCCAATCCAAGTTATGTGGCTGGGATATCCCGGAACCAGTGGAGCGCACTATATGGACTACATCATTACAGACAAAACAACATCACCTGTAGATTATGAAGAGCATTACAGTGAAAAGTTTGCGTACATGCCATGGACATACTTTATTGGGGACCATAAACAAATGTTTCCTCATTTAACTGAACGCTTAGTTCTAGCAGACAAGGTATTCATTGTTCAAAAACAATTTAATACACATCAGAAAAAAATACAGTTATGTGATGAATAATATTTATTTATATTGTCTTTTGCAGTCATCCAAAAACTTTGCCGATAATGTTGCCGTTATCAACGCTCCCGATTTAGCCCCAATTATGAAGCACACTGACGTAAAAGAAATCAGGGAAATTGTACAAGTTACAAGTGGACTGAATCAAGAGATCACTCATTCACCAGTCTCTGTGTCTTTGAAAGTTGCTGAGCTACCCACAACTACTCAAATCGAGGTATGTTTGCACAGTGCGAATGTTTAATTGTTTTAATTTACGTTTACTAATCATCTTTTATGCGGATGTCTAAAATTCATTATTTCATTTTCTTAACAGACGATGATTCGCTCCGGTCAAATATCAACTACAGTAAATGGTCTCATAGTTCAGAATGGTTTAGCTGCTCCTCAGACAAATAACAAGGCAGCTACTGGAGAAGAGGTGCCCCAAAGCATTCTTGTTACCACAAGACAACAGTATAGTCTTCCCGATGATTCTGTTGTATATTGTAATTTTAACCAATTGTACAAAATCGATCCTCCTACCCTCATTATGTGGGTTAATGTAAGTCAGAACGGTTTTTTTTATCAAACAGTACTTAATATAAATTTTGTGAGAGCAAATAATTAATGTGATTGTGGAAATTTGTGAAATGTTGTAGATTTTGAAGCGAGTACCCAACGGTGTGCTATGGCTGTTGAGGTTCCCTGCTGTTGGCGAAACGAATATTTTGGCTACAGCTGCTTCAATGGGATTAGGGCCTGGAAGAATTATCTTTAGCAATGTAGCCGCAAAGGAGGAGCACGTACGAAGAGGACAACTAGCTGACGTATGTCTTGACACACCGTTGTGTAATGGACACACAACATCAATGGATGTACTTTGGGCTGGTACTCCAGTAGTTACCTATCCATGTGAAACCCTAGCATCTAGAGTTGCAGCTTCCCAGCTGGCTTGTTTGGGAGTCACCGAACTTATAGCTCAGTCAAGAAAGGAATATGAAGACGTCGCTAGTAGACTAGGAACTGACAAAGAATAGTAAGTTATCGATTTTCAATCAATACAATTATATTTTGCTGCCCCACAGCATTTTGTGAAGTGACGAGACTAATTTTTATAAATTATTTAACTTATAGCCTCAAGGCCATCCGCGCAAAGGTATGGGACGCCAGAATGAAGAGTAGCCTGTTTGACACCGTCACGTATGCTGCAGATCTGGAGAGACTGTACAACAAGATGTGGGAACGTCACGAAAGGGGCGAACATGTAGATCATATAACAGAACTTTCAATGGTATAATTATTTTCATAAGCGTGTTACGTTATTTTAGTATATTTTAAGTCGACCGAGGGAGGAAATCTCAAATAATAATGTTCATAACTAAAGTTACAGCTATTTAAAAAAAATATATCGTTATGATTTCGAACAAAAGTTTTTTCCCCCGAAAAAAGTGCATTACACTATGCGTACTACGTATTAGTTTTTTTGCACAATGTATAGCGCCCCTGATCTTCTTCATTCATTTTGCCAAGAGCTGACAGAAAATTTCCAAGAACACTTGAGATTTTTTAAACCTCGTCCAATGTCAAAAATAAATGTTGCAAAATATCTGTGAAAAGTAGGTTTAAGTCTAAATATTGTATTTATAGGTTACTTCGTAATAATGATATTAATAACTTGTAATTACTTTCCGTTTTCACGCTGATATTTTATTTTAGCAACTTTACCCCGTGTTTCATATTGCACCAATTGTAAATAGACCTCTGATATCCAATAAGTTTAAACTGACAGTTGATATTTTAAGTTTCTTATATAAAATAGGGACATACTTATTTTGCTACTATATACGTTAGTTTCTTCAACTCTGTTATATACAATAAGTTATATCATTTCAATCTAAACTTTGCACGGCATTATTTTCTTATATCGTTTAAGTATTGTTGATACGTATATATGACCAGTTAATGTATATATATAATTACGATTGTGCCGATAAAAACCACAAAATATCACATAACACATTTAAAACTGTACATAAATACTGTAAATTTGAACATCTGTAATATAAAATGTATAAACTTGCTCTATGGATACGATTACGATTGTTGATTTATTTAGAAAATTGATTGAAAAAAATGACACGGCCGCATAGACTAGTTTTACTTTCATTGAAACGGATTAATAATAATTATTATTGTTCTTTACATATGAAAAGAATCGAACTCTTCTAATTGATAATTATAATCTTAGCGTATATTTTAAAAAACCAGCGACGAAAAAAAGGCTGCAGATCTGATGAGTGTAACAGTTAAGAATCCACTACCATAAAATAAGTTAAGAAACAATAACGCGTTGGAAGAGAGTCTGTTTATTGGAACGGTAGGGAAATGTTGATTTTACCTTTTTATTCTGGTTTCCGGGGATGGATGATATTTTGAATGAACACACTTCAAGCTTACGTTGCCATTAATACAAAAAAGTAAATAAACAAAACATCAACAATAATAGTTATTATAAGTTATTATAGTTAATTAAGAACAATCGCAGCGTTTTGCATGAAGGTTTTAATCATGATATAAAAAAATGCATGGCATCATGAAAAACTCGGAAATTAATAAGAAAAAGAGATGCTTGTGTTGTTCTTGTCATGTGTCGATACTAGGCCAGGGAAAAAGATAAATGTACTATTGTTGTTACTATAATTACTACTGATTACGAGACGTTCCTCTTCGGATTTAGCCGTTACAAAAAAAATAATATCACCACACCACCGCAAAATAATATACGTAAAAATGGAAATTACTTGAGTAAATCGATTCGGGGTATTGATGCATACATGTTATATGTATAAATGCATGAAAAATGTTGTAAAGATACGTACATTATAATTATTAAGAAATGTGAATGAAAATATTAATAAAACATGTACATAAAAAAGTACAACCAACCTATTGAAAGGACAAAAAATCGTTTCATTAAATTCAAATTAAATCCACATGCCACACACACACAAAATTACCTGTGTGAATATATTTGCTCTGTGCCCAGTTTCTTAAAGGAACTCTATTAGCTTTCATATTTCTCAGGATAAAAAAGTTCCATGCAAAAATTCTAATGTGCATTACATTTCACAGAGTCATTGGATTAAGAGTCAAAGGAGTAAAGTATCTCTCAGAGTTTTTGCCATAAAATATCCAACTTCCGTTGCTCGTCAACTGCAACTGTGTTACACTGATGCTCTCACATTTCATGTCATTTCAAGTGGAAAGCCACTACAAATTCCAATATAGTATGATGTTTTCTTTCAATTTAAATTTCTACGTTAAAAAGTAATATCAGCTCTTCAATCCACGCACATATTTACTGTACTGTGATGTAATGCAACGAAGAGCTTTATAAATTTTCAATCTTACATCATCACCAAGCAGCCAAAAAGTCTCGGCAAGCAAACATCAAAGAACCCCAATACTTTTGTACACAAATCCAATTTGCAGTTAGTTGAGAATGCTAATCCAGATTTTTAACGTGACTATGTATATTATCATGACCCCCTAATACTTAATGTTAGCTTCTTCTCTAAAGACATCATCATGTCTTGACTTCCTAAATGTTTTGCTCTTTCTCCACTGCTCCAACATTTCTACCAATAATCTTCAAGAAGGAATGTACACATTTCAATGGGTGTTGGCATGACAAGCATTGCGCTCACTCGCTAACTAAGTCAAGTTGACTTCTCTCACGGCATCGTCGAATCGGCATCTTCCTCCATTTTACTTTTTGCACAATAATAGAAATAGCATTTTCCTTTCTTACCCATTTGCAGATTTTAATTACACTTTTTCTCGTTGTCGGCCTCCGTCGCATCTCATTTCACATAAGAATAGAGGATATATAGAAAATGACGTGACTCTTTTTTGTACCTTCTTCTCTGTCTGCAGTAGTCTGAATGACACTCTGTCTCCGTCTGTCTTTGTCATTCTGATTGATGTTGTCGAAGGATGGGAGAAGAACAGGAAGAAGAGGATATGACGATGATGATGATGGGATAAATGGAACTCCACTCCACTCCGGGGTGGTGGCACTGGCAGTACAAACGCAACATGTACATTTTACATTTGGCATTTGGGCTTTTATTTTATAAAAGGAATTATGTACTGTGATTGACTGGTTGAGTTTCCCTTTCATGTTATTAAGAAACTAAAAGGGTTGACTTTTTGCACACATGAATATTAAAGTGAGATTCCTGATAGAATTAATCTATTAGCTCTCTAGTGGGAACATGTAAAGTCAATCAATACCATACTCAATTTCATCAGAGACAGACACATATCGCGTAATCCACCATTTGATTATGGTTTCATGGCATAATCTTTTCATACAATTCAATACACAAGAAATCATGCATTCTCTCCCTTTACCTTTTTCTCTCTCTCTGAATTAGTCTGTCTGGCTTAGACAGATGCGATACGGTTGTCGTTTCGTCGTCGTCGCATTTTAAAATTCAACATATTATTTTATACATGCAATGATCATCATCATCAGAGAAAAACTTAAGCAGTACCAACCAGACCAGAAGTTAGGAGTGAAATAAAATATGCAAGATTTTCTGCTAGCTAACATAAAAAAGTGCAATAGCGAATGTGAGATTTATAGTTGCGTGCATATATTCTCCATGACATGTGTCCAAAACAAGCATCTGCAAACTTATATATTTTTTTGCATATACCCCCCTCTTCTCTTTTAAAACTATGCACATTTCCTTTTTCGTTTCTCTACACAGACAAGAGAGTTTTCCCTCTGTCTCGCCTCGTCTCTTTTTTTAAAAGTTTATCGTATTGTTTATAGACTTGGTTGTGTGTGTGTTGTTCTGTTATAAATACACTCCCACCCCACCACACCACAAAAAAAGCATTTAAAGTTAATGCTGTTGTGTGTTACAAGATTTCTCTCATGTTCAGCGGTTCAGGTTCAGACAGAGAATTCAGGATTCTTTTTTTTTGTAGAATGAGTGGTGAAATAGTGCCAAAATAGCTTTCCAAAACGACAACTCTCTGCTGCCGTCGAGCCTGATTTTTATGTTTTCCCAGTTTAAGATTTGGATGCTTGTGTATAAATAGAGGAGTGAATGATAGGATAGGTTTAAAATATTTATTTGAGCATGTCATGCTCATATATGCAGGCTTGATCATTCAGAAAGAAAGAGATGGAAAAAACGCAAGAAGAGGAGAGAGGTGCGTTGAATCATATCATGACCAAAAAATGCTTTGATCTCTTGGGTGTTTTTGGGAATGTATGCAAAAAAATGGCTGCATTTTATAGAAAAATAAATGTACACGATAGAAGAAAACTTGTGTGTATATCTATTCTGATTTTAAATTATGATCTGTTGATCAATCATGCAAGAAATAAATACATACAAATACATTCATATGTGCATCATCAATACAGACAACAGAGTGCTTGAATTGCTTTATGTAGTAATGAGCCCAAATTTCAAAAAAAAAATTAAGTACACGCAGCAATCAATTTATACTTTGATTTAGGTTCTGGATTAAACTGGAATTTATTCCGACAATGTTGAGTGTTGCATGAAAAAGTTTTGACTGAAACGTCAAGATTGCATAAACTTTTTCTTTGATGTATTTTTCATTCAGATAAGTAATATAATACTTTTTTCCACAGTTTTTAGCTTACTTTTATTTTAGCACCTTACACACATGCTTACATAGCAAAGAGCTCATGTTTTTGAGCTTGGATTTATTTAATGCATGGTCTACCATTTCTGTTAGTTAAATATTAGTACACTATTTTTTACACTTTATATCCCAAAATCTTTAAAAATTTGATGAAATATTACCTATACTACATGTTACACATATTACATAATATGCAAAAGGCCAAGTACTTACACTATAAAAAGAAAAGATGACATACATACATAAGCGTTGTGTGTGACACAGCGGAGCAATCTGCAAAAAAGCTTGCAATTGACACTGATTTTATGTATTACGTATTCCTCTTTGTTTGAATATGACGTTATCTTAAAACATATTTATTTGTTTAACAAATATTGAATGTACTAATTTTAAGTTACAAAGCATACAAATGACCCACTAACTAAAAGCTAATACAATACAATAATTGTATCATGAATTTGTGATAACATTTTTTATCCATGAACACGACACGTTATTTTTAACAGCACAATACTTGAAGAATATTACAAACTTTTATGTTACTGGGACTGTTGTGGGTGGATTTTTCACACAAATATTCCAATATTTATGTTCTCTCCCGCCGTCTCAGTATTGTTTTTGATAACCAGTCATGTCAAAATACTTTAGCGTGGCCTAAATTGTCTGACTCTTATCTCAGATTTGCAGAAGAACAAGTTTGTTTAATTTTTTATAAATTTATTGTCAAAGCTTCGTAAATTAACTACTTGTTGAATTTTGTACCACATGGCCTGCAATTAAAAAGTATTAGAATTCAATCATTTTTGTATTATTACTTAATTGAAAAAATCAGCAACAAATCTACCTTTCTAGAGAAACTCCATAATTAGGTACTTTTGTCTAACGCTCGCTCATTCCATTCAAAAAGTGGTTTAGAAGCGAACCGTAGAAAAATCTTGTTCTAGGTTCTGAGACTTTTCCACTCTTCCATCGTTTTATTTGCAATACAAATCCACATCTACTTGACAAACTTAAGCAAGTTATCGTGTTGACTGACCGCAGGAATATTTTTCGAGGTCTTGCCCCGATGCCACTCGCAGCCCAAAGACAGACCCCAGGAATATTTTTACCCCGATGCCACTCGCAGCCAAAAGGCCCGCCCCAGGAATATTTTTACCCCGATGCCACTCGCAGCCAAATAACCGGCCCCAGGAATATTTTTACCCCGATGCCACTCGCAGCCAAAAGGCCCGCCCCAGGAATATTTTTACCCCGATGCCAC
>JAQFZH010005369.1:0-10657 GCA_034695485.1 Entomobrya nivalis
GTGTTCATGCAAGCCTTCTCTGTGCAAAGTATGTCTACTACTATATTTTGATATAACATAATATATATTATTTGAATTAGTTTAAGGGAAACGGGAATACAGACCATTACACGTTATCACTTATCGTGAGCATCATCATCACATTCACATAACAGCATACAAACTCATGCGCATGTAATGTTGTGTATGACTCATGAGCTGTTTTACATGCTTCGGGTAAAAATGTGCTTCCGCCGTCAACGCACTTATTTATTTATCCCGTCATGTATTAGAAAACACGCAAAATTTACCTATCCTCATCCACAAAGATAACAAAAATATTATGAAGCTGTAACTACAAGAGGGTTTTTTATATAAGCCAAATAACTCGGGGGAAAAATATTAATAATCGCCCTCGTCCTGTGACTGTGACCATCATCATTCTATCACCACCGCATCATCTGTACAAAATAATATCTCTCTCAACGCAAAAGCGAATAAAAAAACGGATGTAAAATGTAAATAGGGTTTGTGCTTATACCTAATAAGCCGACGACGACATAACATTTGCCTTTGCTTATTTGCCTACTATTAATCACCGAGCTGGCAAGCAAGCAAGGAGGATATAGTAGAATGGTTGGTTAATGGTCTATTAGGGAAAATAGATGGGAAATTCATTTAAATGGAAAATTACAATACGGCTTATGGCTTATCATCAACATACCAAGTCGGTAGAAACAAGGCAAAGTGGGAACTACACTCTGGGATAAGATCTGATAGTATTTTTGTGCCGTTATGTATATATCGCTCAACAGTAGCGATCGTTGTGTCTGTGTGGGCATCCAACTTGCTTACTTGTAAATAAGAATTTTAAATACAAAGTAACCACACACATTCAACATCATCATCTCCAGATTTAAAAAAAACTAACATGCATATATATACATACGTTAGTAAAATATAAAATGATCACTTATTTTAAAGTGCAAGTGCATACTAAGCTTTAAAAAATAAAATCGTGTCTTCTACTTTTTTTGCGCTGTCTTCTTTCTGAAAACCTATATATCATTGGTTGACTTGGCTCGGTTCACTTGCGCTTGCGGTTTTTGCTGAGATTTGAGAAAGATAGATTAGATAGCATTTTCTACCATGTTTACTACTGCCATGAAATAGAGAACAATAAGAGCAGAATAATGGTAACATTGCAAAAAAAACTAGTGTATTCAAGAAAAAGTTGTGGTTGGTTCCTCATTTCACACTTATTGTTCCCTTCGTTTCAAGTCAGTCAAATCTTTTGACGATGATGATGATGGGGAACAAAACGAAATGCTACTACTGCAACTGCAACCCTAAACATAACTATACATACAACCATATCATCATCATCCCTTTAAATTTTTACTCTACTATATCAGTGTAGTATCACTGTAACTTGAGGTTTACCGTTTCTGGTGACTGCTTACTGACTTGTGTTAAGGATTATAAAAATTGCAACAGTGTATTTTTTTCGTAAGGACACTACCACTTCTATATTTACTACCGCCGCCGTGAAATACGAAGACGGCAAATCTTCTTTTAAAAAGCTGATTTGACTTGAGTGCTATTCTGTGTCGTGTCGTCGTAAGGATTATAAAGTGGCATGGTGAAAAAGCTGTTATTGTTATTACACATAGATAGGGATACAAGATATATTGATAATAGAGCGCTGCTGTATTATTGCTATATGCTGTTGAGTTTACGTTGAGTGATTTGATGGTGATGAAGATTGAGAGAGAGAGAGAGGGGTAAAGTAGGAATGTGACTTTGTCTTGTCTTGTCATTATTACAATACAAGAGTCTCTTCTAAACTGACTTGAAGAAATGAGTAAAGAGTTAGTTGACTTGAGTTGATCACATATCCAACATTCAACCAACCAGCTTTACTAACTATATAACATGCCTTCATTCATTTCATTAAGAAGCTAAGACAAGACAAGACAAAAAATTTCTCTGTCTGTTGTTTCCTCTCTGTTGCTGCTGTATAGGCATTTACAATAATAGGCAGGTAGGTATGTATGGTATGATATATGGTATCTATATAGTGGTGTTATAAAAGTAGTAAAGTAACGCTTACTAATGCACTTAAATATAATGTAATGTTCAGAAAGAAGAAAAAACGTGCACTACTCTCTTCACGTCACAATTACATTATTTTCTTTAAGACGACATGCACGAGGAATGAACGATGAACGACCGACCGACTATTTTTTACCATTCTTTTGAATAGGCTGCGCAAAACATGCAAAGTTTTTTTGCTATTTTTTGACAAAAAAAGTTTGAGATGCCATTTTGTATTGTTTCTTTTTTACTTGTCGTTTTGTGGCGAGGATCAGTATCATCATCAACAACTCTTACCGTACCTTATATTCATCGCGTATACATACCTAAGCAGCTAAATTATATATTATGTTAAGTTGTTGTTTTTTTGTATGTAGAATATATGGTGCATCAAGATGATACTTTTGAAGAATTATTATTATCGTTTATTACCGTATCTTTTATTATTATTATCTCTACACATACTTGTAGACGTGTATACCAAAAAACAGTTTTGATATTTCTTTTTGCCTTTTTCTTCAAGTTCTCAAACCTTCATCATCAACACAAGTTGAGTTTTAAAAGTGGTCTTTTGTGTTGCCATTTTTTGGGGGGTTTTGGCGTAGTCAAGTAAGCGTAATGTGCATATAAATATTTTACATTTTGAGGTTTGACTTGGTTTTGGTAGCTAGCTCCATTTAAACTAATCAAGAAACAGCAGCAACAACAACCAACATTGGTATAAGTACAGTACACTCACTGATCATCATATCATCATCATCGAAATAATCATTAGTATCATTACACAAGTCGGCATCTCTGCATAAAAGTTGTAGAGAAGTGAGAGAGAGAAAAAATTATTCTTATGAATGAAGAAAGAAAAGTGTTTAAACGTTTTTTTTTGGGGAAGAACAAGCTGTGTTGTTGATGGTGTGTGATCTCTGGCGATGATGATGGTTGTATGGTGTGTTATTATATGGCCTAGCCTTCTACTACTTTTGTGAGATTGTAAAAAATTTCTGACTGAGTTCTGTAGAAAGGAATGTAGACAGAGACGCGAAATAGCAAAAAGGAATTGCGCTATCATACAATATCATCTTGTTCGTAACAATAGCATATATGCAAGGCAAAGCATTGCATTGAGCAGCGTAGCAATAAGTATGTACGCTGCTATTAATAATGCTAGTCAGTAGTGTGCTGGCATACTGGTGACAAGGCTGAGACGCTGACGGGTTTGCCGATTTCTAAAAAAATTAAATTGCAAAATTTTTGTGAGAAATGAAGTATTTATTAGACATTGTACACATTGTGTAGAAAACGTGTGTCAATTTGAAAAATTGGAAAGGATATAAGGAATTAGACAGGATGTCTGCTTTGTTCAGGCAACCAAGTGAATAAGGTGAAGTGAAGGTTTTTCTTGAAGGAAAATACAAATTATTTTTATTAAAAACTGTTTAGTGCGCTGTAGTGCTTTTTGCTTTGCAAAGTTTAATTTTTTTACGAAAGCTTTTTTAAATTTACGAACGAAAAAAAAAACATGATACGAAAAATATTTTCCTTAATTCTGAAATTGTAATGCGAAATGCGTGTTGAATTCCCGTGAACACATCCAACATTGTATGAAATTCGTAGTGCAAGTTTGAATACGGCTGGAATTGGAGGTGGAGGATTTGGGGGAGGAAGTGGCAGCAGTGGACCTTCTTCTCTTCCTCCCACGTTGAACAATTACAACAAAAATAGTAAGGAATACGGAGGAGTGATCAATTTGGAAAATCCTCTTTCCCGATCTATATCAACGGAAGATAATCATCATCAATTTTCATCACTGGGTGGTCGGGGACTGCCACCAAAAGGATCTAATAGTTTGTTTAGTGGTGGTGGTGGAACAGTGAGTAATAAAAGTGGAGGAAGTCCGTACTTGCCAAGAAAGTCGCTGTTGACAGTGACAAAAAGTGATCCTGGAAATAGAGAGGAAGGAAATATTAACAGTGGAATATTTAGTGAAAGACTGGCACAGTTTCAACGGAGAAGTAGTGGTGGTTCACATGAAGTTTCTCCAGTTGCACATAATTTGGAGAAGGAAAAGCAATGCGGTGACAGAGTCTCTGTTCAAAATACACCAAACAACGTAATGCATCAGGTAATAAAAATAAATAGATTTTTGGTAGTTTTTTTAAAGTTTTTTTTTCTATTTATTTTCGTGTCACTTTAATGAATTGGGACATGCTAATTAAAATAATTCATTCAGCAATTCGTTATCCCACGAAACTTTTTTAATTAGATGAATGGGGGCTGATTTAATTTTGGTTAGAATGTGATGTGATGTCAATGTTATGTATGTTGGCGCCATTGTCATTGACAGTGAATTATCTACAAAAATCCTTCAAATATATTTTATGCAAAATAGATTCACGTTTTGGTTTTTTGTTAGGACCTAAAATTAATTGCTCGTCGTAGGAAGTGAAACTTTTATTTGGCTCGTTCTCATCTTGCATAGTTATCTATTTTCTATCTCCCTTGCTTTTTATTTGATACTACACGAAAAGTAAATTAAGACGGACTTATTTTGGCAGTTGAAATCATAAAATATAAAAGAATTAGGGAAAAAAGTCAAAAAGCTTTTTTGCATGTTGGTTTTTTTTGGTAAGGTGATACCTGTATTTATTTAGGTTCAAAGAGAATTAAAGTGCATGTGGGTGGTGGTAGATGGGACTATCCGTTTTGGTCTGTCTGAAAAAATTTGCATGCATTTTCCCAACTGCCCATTTTTTTTCCACCACAGAGCGTCACGTATGAAAAACATGCTAAAAATTAAAAAGGTGAAAGAAGACGAAAAATATCAAGAAGAAGATAAATGGTGACACACGGGAGCTTCGCTCAAGTCAAGTGAAGCGTAAATATACTCGAACGAAACCGCATTTTACAAATTTGGACAATTGAATCGATTTTAATGTTATGGCATCATCGCCAAATGGATGACTCACACTCACCTCACCACCAGTCAGCCTACTTGACTCGACTTTTGAGGAAATTCCTTTTGTGTCAGTGAAAATAAAGCCTAAATTAGACGATTTTCGTCATAGCGTAGCACGTAACATGTGAATAGCCTATCATAACAGCAACAAAGGAATATTACCGAAGAATGCGCCCACCATCCCATCCCAAATATTTTGCTAATTTTTCACTTGAGTCGTTCTTCAGGTTTTTTTTTAAAAAGCCCATAGCGTACATGTCATCAGTCATCATGGTCATGGCATGCATATTACATGCCTGTAATACATATATATATATATACCTTATTAGCCAGACAGCATTATTAGAATTACCTTGTAACTCGAGTACAATGAATGATGATTATGGTCGTTAACATTGTGAGGTGAGAATGAGAAATGAGAACTTTGGTGTGAGTTTTTGTAGAAAAAAACCTGCCCTAACCCTTTTCCCACCTGTTTGATTCGCCATGCACGTACAATACGGCAATGACTTTAGCACTTTTCAGTTTACATAAAAATGAAGGCTGTCATTTCCTCTGTCTCTGCGATTTTTTATTGCGCTACATAATATATAGTTATAAAATAGGGGATTTTCGTAATAAAATTACTAGAGAGTAAAAAAAAATTGATAAATAGGGAAAAAAGGATGTGTGATGTGATCTAACCATGCATGTAGGTATTTACCCAACTGATGTCACAATTTAGATAAAATAGTAGTAATTATTGCAGCAATAAAATCTGAGAGTTTCATGTCATGTACGCAATGCAATGCAGATTAATGGTATTTATAGCCTTGCACTTTGACAATATAATTATTATTTTTGCTGGTATCATCCTTAAATTAACCTACCCCTCCTCTTCTAATGAATTTCTACACACACGACTTATATAGTAATCTGTGTGGATATAAAATAGTGTCAAGTCAATAGCTGGTGGTGTACGCTAATTACAGGTAGCATCGGTAATTATTAGAGATTCTCATGATTGAATAACAAAGTAGCATGTCAGTCAGATAGTCAATGACGGATGACACATGCATGTAACGTACACACAAGTAGTAAATTAATTGGTTACGCGATGATGGCAAATTCATTTATGTTTTTTTTGTTATTTGGTTTTACAGGGAGGACGAAGTACAACGAGTGGTGTTTGCTCCCCTTCGTTGACATTAGACAGTGGCCGAGGTTCCAGCTCTGCACCTTCCAGTCCCGCTAAAGAAATGAGTCCCGTGCAAATGATGGCGACTGCAACAACAGGAGCTCCGGTTGGTGGTGGCGGAGGATCCTCTTCCAGTCAAAGTCACAACGCGTCTCCAGTTTTTGCGAGAAAGTTATCTAGACCCATGGAATACCTACTTGGGGGACAACAGACTCCTTCCTCTGGGGGAAATGGGGATAATGTTAATGGAGGAACTTCAGATTTTATGGGGGAACCTCATTACAGTGTTGGGATGAGTAGTGGAAATTACACAAGTTTTTGTACAAGTGGTAGTGAGCCAATTAGTTTTGCTACGAGTAGTAGTGGCGTCGGAAGTGGTATGCCCAGCGCTACCACAACCAACACCACCACCGCCACCTCCCCTGGTGGGAATGGAAACATGAATAATAATCTAAATTGTGGTGGCGGATTTCCCGGTAGTGATTGTTGTGAGATTTTACAAATTACGGAAGACTATGATGAGGAGGACATTGTCGCAAGAAAGGACTCGTTGGAAGAGAATGAGGAAGATGAGCAGAGGAGAAGTAGAAGTAATTCTAATCAAGTGATGTTGAATGGTGATAGTAGAAATAGTGTGAAGAATGGGGTACAACCTCAGTTTCTTGTTGGTGGGGATATTATGCAACCGGATTTGAACGTGCCAAATGAAGTGTTTGGACCAGTGAGCCATGCTGAAATTTTGAATCGAAACAATGTCCATCATCATCAACCTCACAACAATAATGTTATGAACAACGCTAATCTTAATAACAGTCAACATTCGTCACCAACAGGAAGACAAGGGATTACTCATAATAATAAGCCAGGTATGAAAAACAAATATGAAAAAATTAAATAATATGAGCTTTTTGTACACAAGCCATTTGAAATTGTCACTTCCGGTAGTCATACAGAAAAAACAACAACAATAAATTCTTACAAGCTATTACGCACTAATAATAATTCGCCTCATTATCTTTACACTCGCTTGGGTGCACTTTTTCTCACTTTTTTTCTTCGAAAATCCTGCCAATTTAAGTATTCAATTATGTCGTTCGCTTATTTTTTTAAACACACATTTAACTGTCAAATTAAATTGGTTATTGTGTAGTTTAACTATTACACGCTTGCTTGTGCTTAATTTTTTGAAATGTAAAAAAATAAAATGGGGGCACACAGAAGCGCGTTGACGCGTTTCGCTTTTTTATTTAATTTTTTCGCAAACACCAGCCATAATTATAATTTAAAAAATACTTATATTTACATTAACAGTACTAGTTGATGGGTACACTACCGCCTCCACAAATCATCACGCACCGCGAGCACGTTCTTCAAGTGGGGGTGAAGGGGGTGGGGGAAGTAATGCATCCACCCCTTTATCCGCTCTCTACGGCACTCCGCACTGGTGGCCTGACTCACCACCTCCGGAGGAGAACTGTTGTCCTCCCCCTCCAGCATCGTCGACTAACGCATCGCCATTCAAAAAACCCTTTATGCTCAACAACAATACTTACTTCAACAACAGCAGACTTAAAGGTACAAAATAAAATAGTCTTCGTAATAATTGCAATTGGACACAGGACACTAATCCGATAATAATTTGGTTTGGAACAATGAACAGTGTGAATGAAAATGAAGAGCTTTTTATTTGGGTAAAGGGTTAAAAATTGAATTAAATGCTCTCATGTGCCCATGTGCCTACTTAACCAACAGTCCGTGTGATAGGGTTACCCAAAATACATGCCAAAAAATATAATAATGTAATGCAATGCAACTTTGCATTTATTATTACAAGTAAAAACGCATAACATCCTTTAAAAAGACGCTGCATTAAAAATACGCAAGAATAAACAGAAAAAAACGGCAATTTGCTTGCGTAGTCTAGTTCTGTCTGTTGTGCAATTATTCAGTGAACTAGTGAATGAATGATAAATGAATGAAATCCACTGTACTTTTGCTCTATACTCGTAACTGCGCTCTACTGAAAAGTCAAAGAGATGCAAAACTGCATTGCAACAATAAAAACGAGCAAACCAATTTGCAAGGCTATTCATTTTGTATTTTTTATTAGTTTATTTATTTATGAGTGGCAGAATTAGAACAGAAAAAAAGTTAGTTATAAATAAAAACAATTTAAATTGGGGATTTGCACATTTTTTATGATTAGCACTACCATCCCCATCACCATCATGATCATCTCATCTGAAAAGATATACAACAAAAGTAGTTTTTTGTTTAAGGTTTAGGTTGAGATTTGCAAACAAACAGAGCAGTTTGAGATTACAGACTACTCCCCTCTTCCCTTCGATTACTATTCAATTTGCTAATAAGACTTCAGTTTAATTTGTTATTGAATTAGTAAGATTACATTGTTTTGTATTATGTAGTTGTCTGTGTATACCTATTACAAAACAAAACGTTACATAGGTTCATTGTTCATCTCAGTTTTTTTTACTCCCTGTGTGCGTACTGTGGCCTTCAGTTCAGTTCACAAACATATCTGATTGTTAACGGACAGATTGATTTTTTGCACGTTTGTTAACTGTCAGTCAGACCAGACGAATTTGATTTGATCAGGAAATTTATATTTAAAAAGTTATCTTTACGGCTTTATAATTGAATTGAATTTTATTTAAAGGCTGGAATTGAGCTGTGTTTTTTATTATTTATTGCAACTTTTTTTTACGAGCAACTCATATCATATCGTAAAAAATTATATTTGATTCAGCTGATTAAAGTGTGCCATTTTTGGTGCCAAGTAAAGAGATTTGAGGAGATACAAATTTTTTACAGTTTGTTTGTTAGTGAAGTTATGTGCGCAAGCCAAAAAAAATCTCAGTTTTAAACAACAAGACCATGTAAGTAAAGCTTGTTGGGCATTTTCGTCGAACATTGACAGACATGCTAGGCTTGAAATGAACAATATCTTTGTTTAGCGTTTTTTTGGATTCCAAATTCCTATCTAACCAAACTAATGTCAATATTTTCTACATTGTCATATCACATATTATGGCACACGACGACTTAAAACTAACGACATAGTTATGGTTATAGATCTTAAAAAGTACAAAAAAATTGAATATAATTATAAAATATGCATGCACATTTTAAATATCATATTGAATTAGTGAGGAGAGATAGGTTGATATTGTTACGCTACAAAACTAAGCAGTTATCATCTCGCGCTCAAGTCAATCCAAGTCAGTAGTCCTTGTTAAAATAAATTTCAAGCACCAAAGATTATTTAAGCTAGAAAATCAAGTTGAGGTACCAATCACACTTTTTTGTGGGCTAATAAAACACAAGCATGATTGTCGAAGCACCTGCATTAGTCGTAGTTTTGATTCGATGCATCTACAACTTAATCATTTAAATAGCACGGTATTCTTGTGCGAATGTGGTGAACAAGCATTAAATGGGTATGTAAGGTATGGGTACACTACTGCACTGCACTACCATCATTATCACTACAGAATTTTATGATAAAACACAAGCAATGCTAAATGCACATACTAGTTAAAGCCAGAGTTAACGTTCCATATCAGTAAATTAAATCTTGTAATGATTTTTTTATTCTCGTGTCACTCCAAAGTAATAAAAAAGTCAATTGGCACGCGTGACGCATGTCATTTCATATCAATAATTGGTACGAAGCGTACCTACCAGTTTTTCACTCTCCACCAAAAAAATAATACGAAAATATTTTTGTTTCTTTGGCTGTTCTTATCACATTTTAATTTGATAGGCCATTATTATTCACATTGCGATTTTAAGTGGACATTTTTCAAAAATGGCTGGAATAATTAAAGTTTAATTAATTTTTACAGGAAACTCGTCAAGTTCGTCATTGGCAGATCAAGCAGCAAAGGACCTGAGTTTAGAGAGTACGCACAGTCAACAGAGTAGCAGCCATAATATAACTTCGCCCTCGTCACCAGCTCCCCCTCCAATATCATCATCCTCTTTGGAGGAAACTCCCAACCGAACTGAAACTCCAACCACGATGGCTGCAGAAGTGAAAAAGTTGACACCAATGGCTTTCACTATTGACTTTAGTGATGGCAGTGAAGCTGCTGGTGGTGGAGCAAGTGTCAATGAAGCTGCTGAAGCCAAAAAGGCAGCGATTGCAGAGAGACTGAGTAAATTCGCTCCGCGTCACAGACGAAACGCAAGTTTAACAAAAAGCGATGACGTGGTTGCGGGGACAGGGAACACAGAACCATTCAATTCATCTTCACTGCCGAAACAAACCAAAAGTAGTAGTAATTCTCTGGGAAGAACGCAGACATCACAGCACCAACAAAGGCAGTCAAGCGTGTCGAATACTGCTGCTGAGTCATCATCGTCAGCGTCGAAATGCGCATCCCTTCCCAAGAAGCTCTCCTCAATATCAAGTATTGTAGCAAGTGGTG
>JAQFZH010005370.1:0-10655 GCA_034695485.1 Entomobrya nivalis
TTATAATAACAACCTATGATTTATTTTCGGATCGTGTCTAATTTGCCCGTTTCGTCATAAAACGTAAATCCTTTACCCTAGAAAGCTAAAACTTTGCACAAAGGTACCTCTACTCAAGAGCTATCTTAAATTTCGAAAATTTGCAAACAAAATTTGCAAAAAAAAATTTAAATTTCGAAAATTTGCAAAAAATATCAAAATTTCGAAAATTTGCAAAAAATATCAAAATTTCTAAAATTTGCCAAAAATACCTAAATTTGCAAAAAATATCAAAATTTCTAAAATTTGCAAAAATATCAAAATTTGCAAAAAAAAACTAAAAAATCAAAATTTCTAAAATTTGCAAAAAAATATCAAAATTTCGAAAATTTACAAAAGTATCAAAATAAATCAAAATTTCTAAAATTTGCAACATGAATCAAATTTTAGATTTTTTTTACAAAAATCGAATTAAAAAAAACGAATAATTTAAACGAAATTGCAATTGATGGAAGGTTACTGTGGTGTTGAGTAAAGTCGATGTTCAACCCCAAATAGGTGGTCTTGTGGCTCAGTGGGTGGCTGGCTTAGCTCAGTGACTCAGTTGCGTCCCTTAACAACCCTACCACATTTCACTCCTTCACTCTTAGAATCCCTAACCTGTTAGCATCCCCACCACTTTGCATCCCTGTCCCTTAGCACCTCTACCACTTAGCACCCCACTCCGTAAACACCCCATGTTCGTTAGTACTTCTTAGCCATTTGCACCACAACATTCCTTCGCATCTACAACCCCACTGCTAACCACAAGTACATGTCAAAGAATGGCCTTAACTACCTGTTGTTAAGCTTGAGATGAGAACTACGTAACCCTTGCCCTAAAGTTTGCCAATAGGGTCATTTTCTAAAAGTTCACATTGCTAACAAACCAACTTGTCAACGTTTAAAATGCTGACACCACAACTTGTTACAACTATGGTTTGCTTACTATTTACAGTATTTTTTTATTTCCCCAAAATATCTCATATAATTAATGTCGATATCATACATTTCCGTGTTTTAAATAAACACACATAATTTAAAACTAAATAACTATCTGGCTGGTTAGGTTTTGGATTAAAAGTTGCCTGGATAATTATTTGAAGAACGTTCCCTGTAAGAATCATTTTGCTTATAAGTAATAGAATGAATTATTTTCTCTCAGAAATGAAAACTTAATCAAGCCAAGGTAACAGTTGAACTAAAATTTCCAATTTTTATTTAAGAAATTTACCTCATTTAGTTTAATTTCTAATTCTACTTCTCATATCCTGCTCGGTTAGAAAGTTATACGCCAAATTCATGTACAAAAACTCGATGACAACAAATTATTGCAACAAACCAGAAGTTGAGCATGTTTTTCCATATTTTAAGTAAACAAGCTTGTTTTCGACATGAAAGTAACAATAATGATTTAATAATTGTATTGTCGACAACTTTAGTGGGAAGAAACACTAAATTAACTAAGCCAGCTTTTTTATGATGGATGGATGATACGTGTTTTAATGCTAAATCATAGGATTTCATGTGTAATGAATTGTGATGACGATAAACATATTTTTTTAAGTGGTACGACTAAATTTAATATTTAGATTTACTGAAAGTTGGCATTTCATTTGGCTTACTAATTGTGATAAATATCAATATTTGTATTCGTAATATTCTGCTTAATAAACGAAATGTGTCTCGAAGTTTAAAAAAAACACAGGTGTTAAAATGTATAGCTAATCTACATATTTTTATATGTGTGTATTATTATTTCAATAAAAGGAGGTCAATTATACGATCAACGCAAAATAATTGAAATATCGGTGCTATTTTCTTCTCAATAAAATTCGACAACCCAAACTTAATTTTTGCTACTTGACAAGAAGCAAGAAAACTATCCAAATATTTTCGTTCCCGCCTAAATTGGCAGAAGTATTTCGGTCGTAAAAGCTTCTTAAGCTTAAGCAATGAAATCTTGGAAGTTTTGTGAACATCTCCTGCGAATCCATAAACCACCAATATTATCAACATTGCTTCAATCGCAGTAGCAATAAAAAATATTATTACTAAAAATTGAAGTGATTTTGATTGAATTAGTCCGACGATCGCAATTATTTGAACAATGCCACAACTTGTCAAGAACACGAAAACTAATGACCGCATGCTTTTGTTATACATTTCGGCTAACAAATGAATTTGTCGCAGTGTAATCATCGTCGGATAAGTAAATTCTGTGCTCTTCGATTTATCCGTGGATTTTGACCTCAGTCCATAGCATATATTTCTAAAAAAATGCAAACCGTGGTTAGTGGTAGTTACCAAAGTATACATGTAAATTATGACATTACCTATGCGCCATCTCTTGATAGAAAGTTAACGATAAAACTCCAACGATCACTTCAATCACCACCCAATATCCTTGAATAGCTATCAATTTCCAAATAATATAGTTCAAAATCGACAAAACTGCCCTCCGAAATATATTCATAATAATGCTTTGTTGTTCCAATAGTCCAAATAGGTAGTCCAGAGACCAAACCGTGTTAAATGGTAAGGATGGATTTATAGCACAAGCAACCGTCATTCCGGAACATGCCACCCTATTTGTTATGATATATGTAGCGCTCAAAACTAGCTTGGCCATTTTGGTTTTTATAGAGGGTTTAGTTTGGTTGTCTTTAATTGCTGTCAAGTATTATAATTAATTAAAACGCTTAGTAAAAAAAGAAGATAAATTTATGATATCGTACCTTTGATGTATTTGAGTTCGAATCCCATTGCTCCATTTAAAAATGAAACAAAGTCTTCAGGGTAAGTACTTCGAATTCGAGAACTGACAGTTGCCACAATTATCAAAGCCATCATCATAGTACAGATTTTTGTTTCCAGCAGTGTATACTCTTGGTTGACATCAATTGAATTTAACTTTATTATTCGAATGATAAAAGTAAGGAAAACGATAAAAAGTAAAATCCAACGATTTCTGAATTTATACGAAGTGCTCAGCTTGTCAACGATTACGAAGTTTTGAGTATTTTTGGCAAAGAAAAATAGCTGATTATAAATCGTTGGAGACATTTTCGTTGCCTGGATAAGTATTTCAAGAAAATTCTCCTTAACAATCATTTTGACGATGAGCTGTGAACGTTTTGTCACTATTTTTTTCTGAGAATCGCAAACTTATTTAAGCAAAGGTTACAGCGATACTAAACAGTCAAGTTGTTACTCAGGAAGTAGACCTGATTAAGTTTGATTTTTAGTTATACTTCACAAAGCATGTTTTGGGAGAAACTCATTCGCCAAATCCATGTCATAAGGAATGATGACGTCAAGTAAAATTGTTTTAAAATTTAAATTAGGTTCGTGACAAACCAAAAAAAAATTATTGCCAGTTTCAGTAATAAGCAAGTTTTGAATATGATAATAAGTACATTTTTGGAAAATACGCAAAAGAAGCGCATGTGACGCAAAATCGTTTGATTTGGTTACAGGTAACTCGAAATAGGGCGAGCATGATATTTTAGTAAACAGGAGTCCTTTTTGTAGTAACTAAATGCCAATTATATAAATAGTAATTTATGATGAGTTTTAATAGCAAATGTAACGAATGACGACAAACCTATTACATGTTCGTTTGAATTAGAACGACTTATTTTGATAATCATCATCTCGTTGCTTATGGATTATCTATAATCAGAATGTTGTCTTGTTAGGAATTTTACACAAGACAATGTTACGATGGGACAGTTTTCTCTATAAGCAATTAAAACGTTGTTACATTTCTTTATCAATCAAGGAATGTTAGTTAGATGGAATTTTAAAGATTCTAAATTTATTTCCGTAGCTCATTTACTAGGTTTTTATTTCACGGGCCAAAAACTCCTGAATTATGAGCAGTATTTATGAAACGTGTTAAAAATTTATAATTTTTAATTATAATTACCTCGATGTTTTGAAGTACGTAACTTATTTTATAGACATTTCTAAATTGTTGTCTTTACAATATCTGACCACGATATCAAGTGACTTGAATATCTCTACAAAATTAGTATCCATAGAATCCATTATACTTTTCTTTAAGAATTAAAGCATTGTGTCTCTCAGTCTTGAGATGCTATTATGGTAAGGTACTATAAAATATACACTTTGCTGTGGCGGAATGTTGGTTGTCGTTGTATTTGATGAAACTAAACACTGATGGGGTACTCTATGTTATATCTTTGTAGTATGTTGTTATGGAACTTGTGTAAACTTGAAAAAGTAAATGTGACTTTTCTTTAAGCAAATCAAATCTGTTAAATGAAGCGAGTTTGGTCTTTGTTTCACTTATCCATTTTCTGGGTATCCCGCTTTAAAAAATTAAGGTTAATATCATTCAAGTGTTTCTCAAATTCGATCTCATTTGAACATATTCTTTTGATACGCACACCTTGGCTATATGGCAATGACCTCAATAGGTGTTTTGGGTGATTAAAGAAGTAGCTTAAATATTGTTCCTTTGCCATAGGTTTTTAGTACAATGTTGTGGAAATGTTGTTTTCATTTAAATTAACGTGAACATGACCCCAAATGCAAGGAAGCCATTGCTGCTCAGCCTTTTTAGTCAAACCCCCAAGGGTCGACCCCAGACGACCCCACACGTTACCCAACAGATCCCACTAATGACCCTTAGTGACCCAATTCATGACCCTTGAAGATACATTGATACTTCTTTATTGCATTACGATGCTCTTGTTGAATCATAGTTTTTGATATAGTCACCTAAAGTGTTTAAATTTTTCGTGACTTACAAAATGAGTTGAAAACTTTTAAATTAAAAATGTTTTTACGAGTAAAGCAAGAATCAGTATTATTAAAATGTGTTTTTCGTAATGGCTTACGTTAAAGGGAAAATTTTCTTAAAATAAAGTTAAATTATAATATACTTACGAGGCACGATTTTGGCTTTAGATGTAGATATGGGACAAATGGTTTTGTATTTGGGCGTCATGTTATCGTCGAAAACATGTTTCTATTATTTATAATATTACTCGTGGTTTTCCGAGATATTTTAAAAATATCACCACATCATTTATTATTTGCTGGTTTTTAATGTATCTATTTATTGTTTGCCACACTCCATGTAATTATTTAGCAATAAATAAAATAAACATGGACATGGCACAACTAAATTGGCCAGATTGAGTTAAGATTTAGCGTCTACGCGAAAAATAATTTTGAGGTTTGATTTCATAAATGGTATGGCGTAAAAGGAATATAAATATTAGAATAGTTACCATTTACGTCATACAATTATATGTGGACGAAGAGCATATGTTTGTATGATATTTAGCATATTTGAACGGTCAATTGTCATGATTGTACAAAGTGCTATCACTACAATATTTAAACCTTCTTACATTAATAGGTTTTCGTTGTTAGACGCAAAAGACGAGACTTGATTGATTTCATATAAGTCTTTGAAATGGTATATTTTTTCATACTGTGATGTTATCGAATCCCGGTGATAATAAGAATAAGTCTAGTCTAGTATTTTTGTGTATATACCAATCGTTTACGTAAAAGCTCGATGTAATTGATTTGGATGTAGATATAGAAAGAAGCAGTCGACTCTATTATATAGTTCCGTGATATACAACTGTTATGATATAAAATCAAAAATGAATCTGCTCGCAATCCAATAAACCCGTCGATCGTATTTATATCTTTACAATCCTTTTAGCAAAAATGATTAAATCAAACAGTTTGTGGAACAAGAGACAGGTCGATGGCAGATAAAATAAATGGTAATCGTTTTGCTAATTTCTAATTTACTGAAATGAGTGGACTGAAATATAGTTTGTTCCACTTTTAGAGCACAGTAGATCATATCCCTTGAACAGTTGATAAAACTCCAAACCGTCTCTTAAACATATTATTTCTTGATTTACAAAACATTTTCGGAAACTATTAGAGAAAATAGAGACAATGTTTCTGTACAAAGATATTTCGAAATTAATTTTCGCTCAACTTAAACTCCATAATTTGTTTGCTACACCGCTTTTCAAATTATCCAATACACACCCTATCAGCTTATCTGTTTCAAGAAACAAAGAACGGGGATATATTTCGAAAGCAATTGTGTGTATCATATATTGCTTACTTCAGTGGATCCAAATTGTAAATACATTTGCAAATTTCAAGGCACCCCAAATAATTCTCGCATTACTCACTAATGGAGCTATAACCTTTCACTTTGTTATACTTATTCTTCATTTTAAAAGAAGGCATGAAATAGCAAATCTTTTCAACCATTTCGTTCAGTTTGAAAGAAGATACGCAGGTAATTTATTACTACAATAGTCATTTGAAAATTAACTTATCATTAGTTTAATGAAATGCTTTTAATGTTTTTTTTATTTATTTTTAGGTGAGGATTTGAGGACGCCAAAAAGTAAGCCTTTACTTCATCGACTAGCACAACTTGTGACAATACTTGGAATCATTAGTCCACTCTGTTTACTTTCTGCGATTTTAGTATATCTTTTATTAGTTCCTTGTGATTTGGCTAATCTAGGCTATATGTACTTCCCAACATGTTCATCGAATATGACCTATAGTGAATATTCCTTTAAATATTATTCTGGTATGGTTTTTGCTATTGCGTCAACTTGTTTGTTGGCATGGGTACTCGTACACACATTTGGATATTGTGTATTGGAGTATACCATGTTTACAACGATATATTGCTACAGTTTAATCAACTACATTCGATTGTTTTTCAAAATATATTTAACGAATTGTACTGATCACTATCCTAAATGTGTTAACATGTTTAAAGAAATTCAGATGTTAACTCACCGTTATAACAGTATTCACAGAGGAAAATTGACAGTGACATGCATCACACTTTGTGCTTACGTGTTCATCATTTCGTTCTATGCAGTATGCGCAATATCCCAACAATTAGTCATTCCACAGATGTTTTTGTTTTCAGGTTTAGCGTTTGACACAGTGTTAATTGTATTATTGGTTGACGGTGTTTTCAAATGTGGTGTTATGGGAGCCTCAAAGAAAGTAATTTGCAGTGTTCGAAAACACACTGCAGGGTCAGTATTTATAAAAAAGAACCTGAGACTGCAATCCAAATGTATTAGATCATGGCCAGTACTTAAAATTTATACTGGGTCGGTTAATTACTACGACGAAAAAACAGCTTTGATATTACTCAATTTTAATATCAATCAAGTGGTCAGTCTTTTGATGATGTAGGTAAGCATTGTAAGGACACGTTACTAAACTGATTTACTAATCCAAGCAATTGAAAACGTTATTCTGTAAAGTAAGTGTCAGTAGCCAGTTATGAAGTATAGCCAGTAGTGTGGAACAATGTAGCAAATAATGGTAATGAACTTGAACAATATGAATAAAAAGTTGATTAGATGTTAAATTAATTAAAATGAAATACTAAATCATTTTAGCGACTTTCTTACAAATTGGCACTTTCCAAGTTGCCTAGTATCAAGTTTTTTACTCTTCGGTAAATATGAATTGAAAATAGCTTCGTGAAATATTCGTGGAACATGTTTTGAAAAGCTAAATGATTGCTTTATAATGTAGACCACTTTGCACTTGAATCATGTTATGACATACGAGAAAACTATAAAGCATAGGAAGACTAATAGTTTTTGGATTTGCAATATATTCACGTTTTAAAATATAAAGTAAAAGTAAGTTATGCTTTTTCTAATGGTTCAACGATAAAAATATATTTATTATTTATGGAATGTTTAAAAAGAACAATTTTGGCTTTAGATGTAGACATGCGAGAGATAACTCTATTTGGATGACTGGTCCTGCAATTGATATTATTTCTGTAGTATTGCTTCAATAATTCAAATATAAAGCTATTTTACAGTTCAGTATGCATATGTATGTTTATATATAAACATAAAAGACGAGACTTGACTGATTTCAAGTGCCGTATTTTCACAAGCTGGGCTATACTACTGTCATAGCAACTCAACGTTATGAATTTGACCATACATATTTTTATAATGCATGATAAAATCTCACAGTCACACTCTATGGATACTAATTTTGTAGAGATATTCAAGTCACTTGATATCGTGGTCAGATATTGTAAAGACAACAATTTAGAAATGTCTATAAAATAAGTTACGTACTTCAAAACATCGAGGTAATTATAATTAAAAATTATAAATTTTTAACACGTTTCATAAATACTGCTCATAATTCAGGAGTTTTTGGCAAAGGCTATTTAGCAAAAATAAATAACTCAGCTAGGTTTTCGAACGATGGCCTGGTTTCAACTTTTGAGCGGGGCGAATTTCCAAAAAAAAACTGTAGTTTAGTGTCATTTCCTTACCGTGGACGGCTAAAATGAAAAAAACCATTTAAGTTATTGGTTTCGACAAGCAAAGAGCGGGGACACATTGTCAAAACAGTAATTTGTATCATATATTGTTTACTTCAGTGGATCCAAATTGTAAATTAAATGGTGAATTTCAAGGCACCCCAAATTATTCTTCATATGTTATAACGGCTGTTAATATATGGTGTACTTTTAAGTGCACTTTGGACATTCTGGTGACATTGTGACAATCAAAATCGTCAATGCGAACATGGCACTCTAAATGTAGAGTAAGACAAACATGAACTTATTAATTTCACGACTCATTTTAGGTTATGCTTGTAGTGGAAAAAACTTATTTGACGTACATTATACAGTACCGAGAATGATATTGGCATAACGGATGCTCGGATTTTACAAAACTCTTGATTTTTGAAATGCAAAATCAACGCTTGACGATTTCTTCCAAGTGGATATTTGGTTTCTAGTACATTTGAAATTGCTCCCATCTGAAAATCAGGTTAGAGATTTATCTTTTTACAAATATTGTTTAAAGAAATTTTTATTATGTGTTTTCATTTTACCATCCTCATAAACGATATTCCAATTCCCACAATAATTAGATAGAAGCTCGCAAGCCAAAGTTGATAAAAATTAAATCCGAATGCACCAAATCGAGATGAAATTTTAGCAAAAGAAACAAAATATGTGCAGAAAAATATACCTGACCACAGAAACCATAATAATCCAAAACCATAGAAGTTTTCATGGTATCTTGTCAGTCGACAAATGCGTCTGTAATGTTTTAAGACAACTTCAACTTCGAGTTTGTTTCTACAGGAATTACGAAACTTTTTGCTAACGGTTACCAGTCCATAAAGACCTATCACGAAAAATAGTTTGCAATAGGCATCTTGTAACACTCTAAAGACATTTATTACACCGTAAACTATCGCAATGGCGTAATTTCCTGTTGTCGTATCATCAATTGCGATGGAACTTGAAAACTCCTGGATCACAAAAAAATCACGGACTAGAGTCATAATGTTTTTCAAAGAAACAATGTAGTCTCTTAATATGAAAAACATGTTGGTTCCCAAAAATGTTTGGAAAAGGAGCAGGAATAAAACGATGGCTTTGCAAATCTGTAATATGAGATACGACATTTCTTCATGCTTAATATTGCCATGATATATTAATAAACATTAATAATATTAATATTTGATACTTTTTGATAAGTATACTGTACTTTTGTAGGTTCACCAGGAGTTTGTGAGGCATCTTTGTAGCTATTCAAAACTTTACAAATACAGTTTTGGAAGCGAAGATACGATTTGTGATGAAAAACAATATAATGCATCGTGATGCAAGATGCCACTGAGAAGGTTACTCTGTAAAGTAGTGCAAAGTGAGGTGTTGGATCCCCAGGATATTTATTTCGACTTCGAAAAATTATTCTATACCGATTGTAGCAGGTGTTGAAGTGCCAATAATGTGGCAAAATGTAGCAAATGATGGAGATAAACTGAAACATTGTTAATAAACAGTTTAATGTACAAGTTAATTTTTTTGTAATGCATTTTGAAAATCTGACCTTTTGAAATGGAATTGCTTCCGCAACATATTTTCCAGTGTTAGTTTTCCGAAGACGGTATGGGACCACGCACAAATAGAAAGCCAGCTTATGAAACATTTCTAAAGCGAAAACATAAACCATTTTGGCTTCTTTTGCAAGCTGAAAACTTGCAAGTTTCGGATTTATCTCTAATCCTCTGCTTGTTTTAAATTTATAGTATTGCCGTAATTTGTTTTGTAATTTTAACATGTTTTCCGTCAAATTGAATATTGCATGTCTTCTAATTTTTAAATATATTTACACGAGAAAAATAAAGTAGAAGTGGGCTCTTAGTTTTTGGCACCTCACTTTATTCTGCTTTATAAAATATATATACTCAAAGCAAAAGGATTTTTTTTGCTAATGGCTCTAGAATCAATAAAATATGTGTTTTTAAGTAAGTTACACCTGGTATGATTACGACGAGCGATTTTGGCATGCGATGTGAACATGCAATAATCCTATTTGGAAGGCCTGTTTTAATTAAATTTATGTTTATAATAACTACCTATGATTTATTTTCGGATCGTGTATAATTTGCCCGTTTCGTCATAAAACGTAAATCCTTTACCCTGGAAAGATAAAACTTGGCACAAAGGTACCTCTGCTCAAGAGCTATCTGGAATTTCAAAATTTGCAAAAAATATCAAAATTTCGAAAATTTGCAAAAAATATCAAAAT
>JAQFZH010005371.1:0-10655 GCA_034695485.1 Entomobrya nivalis
GTCTTTTGGATATCAGTTCAAGTGTTGTGGGTGTGTACAAAGGGATATGGGCTTGTAGACGAATTGCTTTATTTCTGTTTTGTATGCTTGTCAGTGGTGGTGGTTGTCTTACCCTTAGTATTTTTTCATGTTATAACGAATGTTTGCAAGGCATCTGGAGAAATATTGGGGAAAATGGAACAGAAAGCGAGCTTGTCGAAGAATATAAGAAATACAAGGAAAATGAGATGGGAACTGAGGGAAATTGGGACATTGAGGAAAATTGAGATTGGCTTTGGACGATTTTTTGAAATGGATACGGATGCGATTGCGAGCTATTTTATGAAGCTGACTGAAACGTGGACAAGTGCAGTTCTTTTGTTTTAGAACGAATGCAGCCATAAGTTGGGTACTTTTAAAGGGATTTAATCAAATGATTTTTTTTAGAAAATCAATGTATATTCGCTCAGGAACCTTGTCGAGCGTTTTTAACGGTCTGTCTGTGCTGGCACTTATACATATAAGTGCATTTCTAATATACAGAGCTTTTATTGATTTTTAACTGTACATAAAAAAAATCGCTTAAACCTTAAAATAATTTATAACATATTTTCTGTTTGAACATTAAGTTTGGTAGCTTCTTGCTTTGGAATTATATATTAGAACACTTTGAATTATTCAGGCTTGTATAAATTTTTGTACCTTAATATATTAGTATTAGAATGTGTGTAGGAATGGTTAAACATGATGTTGGTTATTAGCAAATAAATTTACAAATATCTGGTGGTATATGTATTATATTCACTTTTACCTGAAATGACTCAAAGCTTAATATTTATTGCTAATAGCAATGTGTTTTATTGTGGCACGCACATTTTCTCATTTTGATTTGGAGTTGGTTTTTTGTAACTCAATTATACGAGCTTGTTTTACCAAAATGATACAAAAAATAATAATATTTGATGTGGTTTTAGAATAAAGTGGTTCATAAGTCTACAGGAGGTTTAAGACGAACTCAATAATGTTTACTTAAAAGAGTAAAATGATAAGTAATCCAAACTATTAATAAGTTTGTATATAGGTTAATATGTATTTATTGTACTTAGAATTAGTATTCGAATCAAGCACAATCAAAGTAAAAACATTAAATTTTACATGCTTACATAAATAAATCAGTGAAATAATCTTTTAACACTTTATTACATATTCTTACAGGAAACAAACTTTTATTTACTGAGTTTATTTCCATGTACAAATCTGAGACTTGTCAACAAAATTTAATTCCATTACAAAAAAAACATTTAAATGAATACATAATTTTACCGAATTTTTTTTTCAAAAAACGGAACTTTTTTTATACGGGCTACATTGTTGCATTACAGTTTATATGGGTGCTTTCCTTTGAGTTATTTCATGCAGTTGACTGACACGTGAACAAGTGCAGTTCTTTTGTTTTAAAAGAAAATTAATTTCAGAGTTTTGTTCTATCTTGTTGCTAGTAAAATTATGCACACCATAAATGCTCTAAGCCGACATAAGATTTCATTAAAGAACCGATTAGTTCCTTAGAGCACATCTTGTTACGATTTTTGCACATTTAATTGTACATTTTTGAGTGTTTACCCAATAACTCTATTGCGCACATTAAATGTTTTTGGGTAAATGAAAATATTTGTAGTTTTTTCTTTAAATCATAAAAGTCATTAGCACTTTGTTAAAATATTTGCTTACTTATTGTTTTTCTACATGAAATTAATGTGAACCAAAGGATTAAAATGTAAATCCCCTTATTAGTATTTCGTTTTCAATTTCAGTGTGAACTTATACAAAGGGGAATTATTATTAGCCAGCAGCATTACAATTACAGTCTTTCAGAAGCATGTGTTTTCTTTTTCTTGCAAAGTCAACAAGAAAATAATGTTTTGAGAGTCGAGTTTTTTTAAAATTCTAACCATGTCCACTAATATAAGAGAGAAAATGTTTGTCGGCCCGTCTTTGAACGCGATAACTTTAAAATGCGCACATCAATTTGGCTCAAAATTTTCGTATGGGTCACTAAAGCCAAGGGCAAATACTATATTGATTGACAATCCAGGGTTAAGCTCTAAGATTAAAACTCAAATTTGACTCGATTCGATTTTTTTCATGGGTTGCAGAGAAAGGAAGCAAGCCAGCTATATATATGTATATAAAATATTTCAAAATTAAAAACCATTCCCAGATAGAAAATTTCATGTACTTATATTACATTACTAATTTGTAAGTCAAACATTGTGTCTAATGCTTTTGTAGGAAAACAAATTTCGCAATTTAAAAAAAAAGGATTTTGAATTTAGAACATAAATTTTAAATAAATTTATTATGTCTCTAAGGGCATGCTCAAGAACATTGATGAAAAAAGCATAAAAAATGTAGTAATGTTTTATTGGCTTCATCTAGCATACCTGGTTATTATTCCCAAATTTCAAATAAAAATGACTTGGTGGAGAGAATAGGATTTAGGACAACTGCATATATGTATGTATACGTATAAATTTACAAAATTTAAAAACAACTTTTACCCTAATATAATTTTTTTAGGTACTTTTGATTTTCAACGGTATTCCAGTTTTTTACCGGTTCCAATGCCGGTTTAATTTAGTTCTTAGTTTTCTTTAAAAAAAACAATAACTTATAAGAAGGGAAAGGAAGCAAGCCAGCTACATATACATATGTATATCATTCCAAAATTAAAAACAACTCTTTCCCCTAGGAGTATGGTGGTTATCAGCAGGGTTATCTTGAACAGTGTTGTTTTTTGGAGCGCGGACACTTCTCCAGTCAATACGTCGCCATCACCTTCATATTATATTCCTGTGCCGTCTCAATATTCCCCAAGTCAGATAAATCATCTGAATGTTTTTTCCAGTCGATTTTAAGCTATCCTAAATCTCGCCGGACAGGAAATCTAAAGTGAAAAAAATAAAAGGCTTGTTACGATATGTTGGATTGGGCGCATTTGCACTTTATTTCTGATACACAAATACATTTCCCACTAATACAAAAAAAATGTTATAATTAAATAAAATGTTTAAATGTTTAAATGTTGTGTTTAATGTATATTCTTCATATATTACATATCCCAGTTGTGTATTAAAATTAAACGTATTAAAAATATACTCAATTTCTCTTTTCTGCTGAAATGTATTCATAAAACATGTATACTTAGAGACGTGCTTGGCAAAGCAAAAAGAGAAAAAAAGTAATGCTTCCAGAATTATTAGTTTTTAACGCGTAAATATACTGACATCAAACGAACACTCAGTTGTAACATGTAAAAATTCCTGTGTATTTTTTATCTTTCAATAAAAAAAGTGAGAGCCTTGCTAACATGATGATTTAATTCACTTAAAAAATCCATTAAAATTAATACATTTCAAATGATGAGTTTTTTTTTCAAAGTAAAAATATATAAATAAACGGGCTTCCATATATCGAACCTATTCTATATACTAGCCTAATGAACATATTTGTCGTAATAAACTCGCTATAACAACGATCATAACGACGTAGCTAAAGCAAAGCGGCAAGACATTATTGTTTTTTTTTGTAAAAAAGCATTCGAATGATATGTCACATGACCTGTGTTCGGAATTTAAAAAGGTTGACCCCGATTTCTGACCCCGACCTAAATTGTAACACAATTTGGGGTCTATTTGACGAGAACTTGAGATTGCCACGTTCAAATATTTAATATGAAAAAGTTCAAATTTTTGACCAGTGACTTTGAGATTTGACCCCGAGTGCTAAAAATTAATAGAGTTCTTGCCCTTGACCAAAGTTACTTAAATATGTCAACTATGTTGACTCGTTCTTGAGTTATCGTGACAACGGAAAGACAGACAGACGGACAAACAGACTAAAGTCAATACTCTTCGCTAACGCTTTGCTCTCAGCTACAAAATAAAGTGAAAGCTGCTCACACCTTGTTTTTATACCTGTTATCTAAGTTGTGTTTAGAAACCCGAAGGAGCAACATCCAATAACTGTATCGGTCAACAATTTAACGACAGTTAATTAACTTTAATTTTAAAAAAAGTGTACCGTTCACAAAATGCATTTCGAGATGTTTTTTATTACTTTGTGCACTTTAGCACAATTGCTGTGTTACGTCCTCATTTACAATGGCGTGGCATATCCGCCGAAGCAAGAAGACAACTCAGTTGTCGTCACCCAACTTAAAATAACACCCAAAATGAATCCAGAGTTGGAAGAATTACACAAAGCCATTGAAAAATTGCTGGGTCAACTGGAGAACGGAGCTAGGATCAGAAACAAAGTGAAGATACAGTTTTGGGATGAAGTTTTCAAGGAAACTGGGCAACCCAAAATAATAATCATGATTGAAGTGGAATTTGGGGAGGAAACTCTCTTCCAAACAGCGGGGGAAGAAGGCAACATGGTCACTTCTCAGGAAACAGCTGTTAAGTAAAAAAAAGTCAGCAGTTTGGCGGTTTAAAAATTTGAAAAAAACCGCGTAGTTTAAATCTAATGCAAGCAATAGTTGCAGTTTAATACAAATTTCCATATATTCATTTTGATAAATTTAAATATTACATTGTTTCAAGTGAATATTATTTAATTATTTTAAAAAGTTAAACGTACGAAGAAAGGAAAGAATAGAATAACTTTTAAAGATTCGTTAACCATCGTTAAAAACATTTATTAAATACGACAAAAAAATTGGTTAAATATAGTAACTCCATCTTATTTCCTTAACTAATAATTTTGTATTTCTCCCTGAAATATTGCTAAAGCTAAATAATTAGTACGCTTAAGTTTCAAAAAAAATGTTTTAAAATTATAGTAGACTGTAGTCTCTAATTGTACCTGTTGGGTTAGATATTAAAAAAACATGATGCATTGTAAATCAAAAATACACAACAAATAAATCATCTCTCAATTTTAATTATTAGTTTTAAAAAAACCGTCGATTCCAACTCTATTTATTATTCACTGAAAAAAAATGAAATAAAAACTACAAAAAAAAAATATATTCCTCACGGGAATTCCGTGCTCTAGTTGATATGCAATATACAGCTGGTGTACAGTAGAGTACATTGCATATTAAACGAATTCCAGTCTCCTCAGGCTTTTCGCATGACTGCATATGACACACATACAGAGGGAGAGAGTGTTTCAACGATGCTAAACGAACTGTGGGAGTAAGTAAGCTCTAAATAAACCCGCTGTAATAGCGATCATAACGACGTAGCTGAAACAATGCGACTTATAACGACGCTTGGAATTGTCATTGTTGTTGCTAATGAAAAGCACTTTCGAATGCTATGCCACGACATGTGTTTGAATTTGTAAATTTTGACCCCAATTTTCGACCCTCTGAGGTCAACTTGACCAAAAGTGACAAATAATCCATTCAGAGAAAGCTTTCAATTGTGTTACTCAAATGTACACTATGAACAGGTTGAAAAACTTTGACCTTTGGGTTTGACCTGTGGGGCTGAAAGTCAACAGGATTCTTGCCCTTAACATTAGTGGCCTACATGCCGAATTTGAGCGAAATCAGTCGTCGCGTTTTTGAGTTATCGTGCCGAAAGACAGACAGACGGACATACAAACAGACGAAAAAATAAAGTGGAAATGCCCATAATGTTTTGGTGGTTCTTGGATTGGCTAAGGGAACTCGACTCCCTAATTTCTTCGAGGGCCCCACCCCACCAAGCTTGTATGGATTCAGCTCATTATTTGTAGGGAGGAGACTGGGTTGGTTATGAGCAGCAGCAAATGTGGTATGGTAGCCTCAGGAAATGGTGGTGGTGGCGCCACGGACACAAATGATACTGGCACCATCACCATCACAACAACGGTGAAATTTGTAATTGTCTCCACACCTCTATTGTTGTCTCAATATATCCCAATAGTCAGATTATCATGAAGGTCCTTCCCTTAGGATTCCCTGAGGTAAATGGAGTGGCCAGTCAAGCAGATCAATGCATAACGTCTCTACAGACATCCTCAACCTCCATTGCTATGGATCGCATACAAACATTAATTCCTCCAACTAATTATTTGATTGAATTTAATTTATAATTAAATTTAATTGCCTTACTCTTCAGCAACATAACATTTAGTAACTAAAAAGATAGTAGTTTCTATTCTATTTCTGTTAGAGCTGCGTCTCTAATCTATTCTTTTACATTTACATAGAGTAATACATTTTTATTCCTTTCTATTCTAACCTAATTTTCCAAGTTAGCAATTTATTTAGCTTCAAAAGTCGAATCTATTTAAATGAGATATGATTTCAATTTTTTTACTTTTAGCAACCTTTACTCTCAAGTCTGATCAGCTGGATCAAATTTGGTCTGTAGACTAGCACAAGTCTCTAAACTTGGAAAATTTAGCACAAAAACGGCATTAAAAAACTGGTCTCAATCTATGCGGGATATATACTTATTTGGAATACAATTGACTAATTTGGGTACAGAAAGTATATACGCATTATGAATATTTTGAAGGATGTTTTTACATGTTAAAAAAATTATCGAAATGTCAAATAATTTAGAAAAAAAATTCTATGCCGATTTGATTCTAACGATTTTGACATTTACTGCATACCAATAATAGCTTATGAATATGTACTTTATTAATAAATTAATATTTTCTCGACTCTAAGAAAAACATGTTTTTTCCAACAAAAATATGTCCACATGTATTTTTTAAACATATTTTTTGTTTAAACTTTTTGCAAGTATACGGAGAAATAAAGAAGTTGCCAAAATATACATACTTAACCGTTATTTTGTTAGAAATTCTATCAAAATTTAGTTGTGTTGATCTATTTTTCAGTCGGCAGAAAAAAACGCCCTACTTTTATTTTTTTATGAATAAAATCAATTTCTCTGCAAAAATCTTTTTCTTTGCAAGTAGCACAGCTTAAGTTAGACTATATAACGTTAAACTATTACAAAAACTACCTGAATTCTTCAGAAAACATAACATGTTGAAGTTTTCTACATTTCAATGTTGGACTGTTAAGATGGATGTTTTTTCAGAATTTGGGACAATATACCTCAAATATTATTATAATTTACATGCAAAAATACATACCCTTATTTTTCATTCCGAATACACTTCATCACACGTCAACACCCTGTTTTACAAAACTCTCCTGATCCTATCTCTTGTTAAACTATAATATTGACCAACACAAATATTTTTTTTACGCATTTAAACAAAAAAAAAGAATTCAAAATGACTACCCCATTATTTTGGAAATCTTGGCAAATCAGTAATTTCTTGTACCAAAAAATACTACGGTATCGTTTCCCAGCCACATTGAACCTAAAAACCCAACAATTTGAGGTGGAAACCAGGAAGAAAAAACTAGTTCTATTTTACATGGCAGTTACCAATCTCTCCCTAGTTTTCACATTATACTCATCATTGGTATTCCGAGCTTTAATTTTAAACACAATCCAAACAAAAGTTTATCTTCTCATGGCTAATATATTTACAACTGGTATGATTGCTCTTTGCCTTGCCCTCATCTTAGTATTTTTACCTTACATGAATGACATGGTAAATCAGTATTTGAATAGCTTACTAAAGTTCCAAAACAGAATAAAAGGCCTTAACTCAACTAATCAAATAAGTTCGCTAATAAAAGCACTCCAATCAGGTACACATCTATCCAAATTCTATCCAATTAATATTTGTGAATATTCGAATATAAAAATTAAATTCCGTATATAATATTTACAGAATGGCAAAAAATTCGAGAAGGAAAACCTCTGGATGTAACTGGACTCCAATCTGTAATACTGACTGTTGTACTAATCCTAATCGGTATTGGTTTAGCACCCGCAGGTATACTAAGTGGAATGGACTTGGCCTCTCAACTTGTGTATGAGTACTGTGAAAGCGGATGTACTCCCCAAGTCAAGTACACGGGACTATTTATAGGTTACATGTTCACACAATGGGCCACATTAGAAGCTACGAGAATATACATGTCAATATTGGTCCCTTCCATGTCCGTCTGTAATATTATACTCCTTATTTTAAAGACCATTAAGAAAGAACAACTGAATATGAACACTCTTCTGCTTTACCATGAGTTGTACTGCAGTAACCAAGTGATAGCACATCTTGTTTCTATAGCAGCCGGAGTGCTAATGAGCTTTGGACTAGTACTCTTTGTATTTGGAAATTGGATGCTTGTCTGTGTTTGGAATTTGGTCCCGAAGGAAATATACTTTTTGCATGTGGGTGTGATTACTGTCGCATATTTTGTGCTATTTCAAACACTTCCTTTGCTAATTAAGGTGAATGAGGTGAGCATTGAAATAATTCATAAATGGAAAAAAGATTCAAAAATTGGTTCCCGGAGGAGGTCGTACTGGAGAAAGAAGGTGATTGCGCAACAGCCTGTAGCTTTTTGTTACGCAACCACAAAATTTGAAAAAGATACTCAAGTTAACTATTATTCAAATATTATTGATAATACTATTAATGTACTTATGTTATATTAACTGTTTCGATTGTGAGTTAGCATTACAATTTATATTTGTCAGACATTTTTAAGAAAACTAGTTGAACGAATTGGTTCTTCTAGTTTTTGGATTTAAAAACGTCAATAAAATCGTTAATGGTTACCCAAAAAGTTATCATGAATAATTAATCTGTAGAACAAATATTTGCCTACGCAGATACATATTTTCCTTGTGTTACATTTTTTAAATAGTTATTTAAATTTAGGAATAGAGTTATAAAATTAAAGCAAGTAAATATTATGTTTAAAGTTATCCGTTTTTATATTATACCAAATAATATGAAAATTTACATTAGGGTCCATTATTATTGAAGTAAACATAAAGCGAATCTTAATAAATGGGTGCTTGTATTCTTCTTATACATATTGTACTACACAAAAAAATACTAGTTTATTTGCCGGAGCTGTTTGTGATTTTCTTTCAACAGCAGCAGTATTTAAATATGTGAATTTTAAGTGGATCTTTTCTTACTTAGTTATACATTGAGTTGTCATAGTTTTTCATAAAAAATATTTTCTGCACAATGCAATAACAAAATATTAAAAAGGGATATTATACAAATTTACAGGACTAATTTTAAGTAACAACTTGCACGAAAAACTTATTTAGACCGAAAACTAATAAAAATATTAAATAAATAATGGCAACTTTGAATACACTAAATTACAACTGGCTTAGATAATGATAAATGGCAATAGATAAAATAGTACAAAATACTTTTTTTGGGGACTAAATAACAAACGCGAATGTAACAGTACCTTAATAAGCACTCCAATTACCAAATGAAGTATTACTATAGATAGACTATGATTAGATTGCTTATAATACAACTTCTTGCTCGTTAGCGATTGTGCAGGAACTTCATCCCAATACTACTCCAAACATGAGTTGAAAAGAAATTGGTTGAATATAAAAACGTCGTCTTATATATTGAATGAACTTATTTTGTTAATTTGGCTTAATTATTATATTTATTTTTAGCACACTGTATTGCACGAGAATTACAAAACGTGTCATTTAAAATGATCATGACACCGACACAAGTGATTATTTCGGTGCCTAGTGGGCCAATAAGCTTTGCCATGTATGTATTTTCCCGAGAGCCGTTTTGAGGAAGAGTTGGGACATTTGGAGATGGACATGTTTACTATCAAGCTTAACAGTAGCAGAGTGTGCTTGGTCGAGAAGAGCCCTTCATAACCGTGGTACCATATTCCTCTTAGAATTTATATAAGAGTTTGGTATACTAGTTTTTAAACAGGGTAATCAAAGGAACATGCTACTAAATTGGGTAGAAGCGGATTTGGATTTAAGAACTGTTCAGTCGTCAATGTGACGTTATTTTCCCGGATTTACCATACAAATCCATGAACTTTATTCAGTAGCTTACTAATATACCTATGTATTATTCACGAGGCAAGACCAAAAGTAAGTATTTTGGTAGCCAATCTGTGTTGCCGACTGGTATCAAAAGCAAAAGCACACAGTATCTCATACACATGTACAAAGTACGTGATGCAGGTATGAAAATGTAAAGCACTAATGAAAAATGGGCTCAAAAAAGCTTTTCAATTTTCTTTAAATTACCAACTTCAAATACATGATTATAGTTACATCTGGTAATTTAGACATTACTTTTTTCTGAAAGGACAATTTCACGAAGCTAGAAAGTATGTTGAAAATTTTGCTTTGATACTTTTCCAATTGCCTTGTTGTCCATATTTTTCAAATCCTGGTTTTTTGTTTACCAGATCGTGGCGCGACGCTTCGCCAAAGCGACGTTTGACCAACGTCAATTCACCAAAAATTAATTTTCTTGAACGTCACTTAACCAAAACGAGATTTTTGGGCGCCGACATTTGGCGAAATACGGTTTTTTCATCAACGAAGTTGGGCCAAAAAAATTATGATAAACGACACTTAACCAAATCAATAACTACGACATCTAGACACAAAATTTATAGCGAAGTTACAAAATACCTGAAATTACGAAGAACGTTTACATTGTATTACACGATCAGTAGACTGTTGCTTGTTGACAGATGCGGAACTCTCTTGACAGTGGTCGTTCTTGGCTGAGAGTGATCATCCACATTTGTAGCTCTTTAAAACGACTTCATG
>JAQFZH010005372.1:0-10655 GCA_034695485.1 Entomobrya nivalis
TTTAGTTACACGACGACACGTAATTAAAATTTTCATGTAATTGTGCAAACGATTATTATCATTCTACTTCACAATTATTGCCATCATCTTGAAATGGCAGTTAGTGCAATTTAATACATTATCTACAGTTAGATGATGGACTGGAGTGATGCATTGTGATTATGATATGATAAGATTATGTTTGGTAGACTTATTTTACAGTTTTACATTATGCAACAGATTATGATTATAATATAGATGAAATTGGAAATTTTACTGCTTAGTAAATATTTATTGAGGATAAGCGAACATTGGTTTTGGATCATTAACCCACAATTCCCCCATAAAACCCAAATTTGGAAAATTTCTCAAGTTCATTTCCTCATCCACAATGGGCTGTGTCCAACACCTATCATCAATTTAATTGTAATTAAAAATCTTTAGGCGTTGGCCTGCGATTTAGCACATGCAAAAAAATCAGTCGTTTCGGAGCTTGAAATTGATTGCCCATAAATCATGATTCGCGATTCAGAACAAAACTCGTCAGCATGCTTTCAAAAACTCGATTGTTTGCAAAAAATCTTACCTTTTCGTATTAATTGGGTGATTGAGAAAACGATAAAATGATAGATTATTCAACAATCCAATTTTAACCGGTTATATTGAACTGATATGACAAAATATTTGGACCAGACACTGACTTTAGGGGTAAGATAAGGCTGATAATGACTTTAAATTTCAAAAAATTCTGGGAACAGTTTTATCTTGTATTTAAATGACAATAGTCTAAAAAGCATGGATGTGTTTTAAAAGCATTTTGATCCGACGATATTTTTAATAATTAATGGTCGAATATTGATTGAGAAAGCAAAAATGAGTTGCTTGATAGAAATGCAAGAGGTATGTACAGTGTTATGTATGTATGTTATCATGTATTACAGCAATTCATAGCGAATGTGGTTTTGAGCGTTGTTGTAAGTTGTAACAGATAAGAAGGAGGAAGTTTCCAAAACATGTTTACATAATTTTATTAAATGCTAAAATACCTCAAAAATGACCAAGACCACGACCTGTCTAACAATAAAACCACACATCAGCCAAGCCATTGCCAATACCTTTGACACTGACCACGCCAGTTTTTTATCAGGATTGATTTTGCGAGCATGCTGCGATAGTAGCTAGTTAGCTAGCAGACAGTAGTGTGCAACTTGATTTTTATTTGCACATTCAATTAGAGTAGTAACTTACGATACATACATACATTACCTACTCAATATATATGTCTCTAGGCCTGGGGCTATGCAAGACAATCTCCGTGAAATGAAGTAAAGCTACAGGTTAGATAGTATTATTATAGTTTTGTAAACTAATATCATTCCAATTGAGTCATCGTGTAAAAAAGTAAAAATGGCTTTTAAAGGTAGCTCATGAATTGCATAAAAATGTTCAATGTTGTCTATATCGTTAATGATGAGCGAATGAGGACTAGTTGACGTCGAATTCCAAATAATGTGATGACGTTGTTAAAAAGACTTACTGACGATGAGCACAGCAGAGACCGATGCTGCTGCTTTCTGTTCCGTGGTCGACTCGATTGTTGGCGTTAAGTACTTCACACTGGCGAAGATTTGTAGAAACCAAGGCTGAATTATTTTGAAATAGCCCCAGAAGGTCACGCCACTATATGATATACTATGTTGTCATCAAGGATGCTATTTTTCAATGGATGTAGGAAACCACCTGCACCAACTATCTTGTATGAGTTGTATGTTTTTATGTGTTTGTCAATGATTTTCTCAGGTTTCTATGTTTCATTTCATTTGTAGAGCTGGCAATTTATCTGTAAAGCTTGTAGTGTAACAGTGAACAGAACGAAACAATGAAAAATGTTTATGCACTCGTTGGTATTAGCATAATATGAACATTGGCCTGTTGAATATGACAAATTTACAAATCGATTGCCAAACATTGATAATCACATGACTTATCGGAAACTTGACTAGCTGGTCGCTGTTGATAATGTCCAAATGCTGCAATTTGAATTGACTTTATAAAAATGCTTATTCAGATGAGTAGCATGACAAACAATTTTTATCACTAAAAACTTGAAACGGTCCAGTGATTTTTTTTGTTATTGAACTACATAGAGCTGTTGATTATTTTATGTGTTATATGAAGCATTGTATGCATTTGCCTTTATATTGGTGATTGGATCGTCACTTTGCTTGCCACCGGTGTTTTCTGTATTGTAATAAATGAAACGACATGCGCATAGTTGTATGCATAAACGATGAATGACGACTATGATGGGAGTGAGAATATATGACATTGATGACTTGAAATTTAGAGCTATTTTTTTTCAGGTAGAATATTGTCCAATTAACAGCATTTATGGGTATGAGGTTTACGAGATGGGTTCAAGATTAACTTATTAGGAATTTTAAGGAACTCAAAACTAATGACTTAAGATTTTAGTGAGAGTAAATTGAGCAAACCTTGCGTCAAGGTAACTAAACTATTTGGTTGCTATTCCAAGACGAATGGGATCAACGAGCAGCAAGAGGGTTAATGCTAATTAAACGCATTATAATGATGAGATGACCACTCCCCAGCTTAGTTACGTTAACCAAAGCAAACCAACAACGTAACATAGCGTGTTTTTAGTTAAGTTAGTAAGTATGAGAGTCTAGAAAAATGAGTGTATATGCAGCCATAATCCATACACACATAATACTATGTGTGTAAATCCTTCATCTTCCATCATAATATGTCACATTACTGTATAAACTCTGTTTGGTAAATAATGGAATACTTAATATTGCTGTTTCTTAACAATGTAAGCATTGTTTAATTATCTCATATCACTTTAAATACCTGAATCTAATACTTGTCAGTTTGCCATTATTTAAGGCAACATTATTGGATTGCAAAATGAATAGAATCTATCCTCTATAAAATACTAGCCCTACAATATTAGTTTAAAAAAATAAGACTTCACAAAAAATGGCCGGCTAAATATTTTAAGGCCTTACTGGCACAAATCTGGTAACTATTGCATCACAACTTACTATGACTCGATACATATTGAAAAGGTGTAAGTTCAAATTTTTTCATGAAACTTCCAGACTATATGGACTAATGATACAAGTGGTCTATTATTTACTAAACAGAGTGTAATACTTAACAGCACATAGTTTAGTTTACACGCAAGTGCTAACTAAATGAACTCAAGGCGTGGCAAGTGGTGGCAAAGCATCATGGTAAAAATGTTAATGTTATCATCACTTGACTGTGTGTGCGGTGCATAAATATCATTATGACGAATGAACAGAAATAAGCAACAGATATCATCATTCATTCAAAACCGTATTTTTGTGATCTACACTTGCATCATGGCAGTTTTTTTCTTTTTCTTAGCACGAGTAAATAGAACTGAATGCATAATATATAATAATAATTATAATAATAAGGTCGAACAAGAACAATGGATTACGAGACTATATGTTTGTTTTTGGTTTCAAATAACAAAAAGAACTACTAGTATTTTATAGATAAGTTTTGTCAAAAAAAGAAAGAACTATTATGCCCCAAAAAAATAACATTATCTTCAACTACTTTTCTCTAACTCTTTCTCCAACTATGTATCTCTCTCTCTTTGAATAGAATGCTTGAACAAAGTGGTAAAAATCCTCTAGTAATAAGATAAGATATATCACAAATCATTTCATGAAATGAACCTATTCTACGACGGTGTTTCCGAAAATGCTGAAAATTTTCAAAACTGTTTCTGATTTTTATAAAATAAAAATTCTCATATATATAATATATATTTACAGGTTATATATCTTTCACACTAATGACACACAACAAGTAATAATTATCTTGTGTTTTTTTTGTTGTTGTACCGATTTTTTTCTCAACTTTATTACATGTAGGTATAATGATGATTTTGGTTTTTTTAAGAATTACGATGATGATAGTAGTGATATTTATGATATTGTAACACGTATTTTTTTATATTAAGAATCACAACAGAAGCAATTTGTAAATATATTCTTCCTCTACTGAAACACTCTGTATGTATAATAGTTTTCATCGTAGTAAGTATAATAATATTAATATTATGATTATTATTTTAATATGGAATAAAACTTTGCATAACTGACGATACAAAACGAGAATAATATTTTTCACACTACTAGTCTACAAATTATCTAGGTTCACTTTATTCTTACATTTTCATCTTCCCTTTTTCAAGGTCTCTCTCTCAGCTGTTTTGATTCTGAATTTCTCTGTAGTTAATTTTTGAGTTGGTCTATCACTCCTTTACGCTGCTTGTTTAGTGTACAAGTAGATAGCCACGATGAGTCCGTACAGACCCAATACCTCAGCGAAAATTAGAATCAGGATCATTCCAACGAAGAGTCGGGGTTGTTGTGCTGTCCCTCTTACTCCAGCATCTCCGACAATTCCAATTGCAAATCCTGCTGCCAATCCACTGAGACCTACTGCAAGCCCTGCACCCAGATGCAAGAATCCTCTAAACAAATCCGAAAAAAAAACACACAAAAAACAAACAAATTAAATCAATAATCAATGCAAAAGACCAATCATCGTCAATTGATCAATCGTGGCGAATTCATAAATTCATTCACTAAACGTTCACCCTACAAAACGCCATAAAAACTTGTATTTGTTTTGTAGCCCCATGTGTTTAATAATGCTTTACGATCAGCACAGTCTACAAACAAAGCACCTTAAACTAACTCTAAAACTGATAAGCAAATCCCGATAACCACAATAAAAAATAAAGTATTGACTTACTTGAAAGGGGTGTAACCGCTCTCAGGTGGGGTTAGCGAACCTGCGATCAGAACTGCGACGACCAGCCCGTAAATAGCGATAATACCCGCCATGACTACTGGAATGATACTTTTCATAATGAGTTCGGGTCTCATCACTGACATTGCGGCGATCCCAGTACCTGATTTTGCAGTACCATAAGCTGCCCCCAGTGCTGGAAAAAAATAAAACAATAGAAAAAAAACATCAAATATAATAATAATACATATATATACATTAGTAGAGGGTGGGGCGGTGGCTCAAGGTTTAAACGGGAAAAGCAATGCAATTCCAGTTGGATAAGTGGAATATTTTAAATGTCAACTTACCACTGAAGATCATAGCAGCTGAGGCTCCCATGACCCCAAAGAAGGGTCCGTAAACTGGATTATTTTCGGCCATGATGATTGGCAAAAAAAAGGTCGGATGAAGAAAAAGTACTAACAAGAGGAAATGAAGGGTTTTTTCGACTAGAACAAGAGTTGAGTTGAGAACGACGACGAAGACGACAAAACTTTGTGCTACTGCTGCTGCTGTTGCTTTACGAAAAGTGCAGACCAAAAAGCAACTTCTACTACCACTACTACTACGTCTCTTGTTGGTTTGGTGGTGGTGATGGTGATGGTGTGTTGGGAGGATGATGATGATTTTCCTATATATTATTTCCCTTACTCATTCACTCTTCTCTTCACTTCACCTCTATTCTTCTCCGTACTTTTGGAAACAGAAATGGCTGCTTGCTGCGATGAAATAGAATAAAAATGTATTTTATATTCTGTTCTGCTCTTTCAAAGAAAAAAACTCAACTGCTGCTCCTGCTCCTGTTCTTCTTCTTCTTATATTAAATTGTGTGTGTGTGTATTTTTGCTACGCTTAATACCGATATCACCACCAAAATTAAATATCAGCTTGACTGCCTACCTATCTCTCTCTATGTACCTAAACGTCTTGCTGTGCTGCTGTTGTTCAATGAGAAGAATATATATAAGAACATAATATCTAGCTAGACTAGAAACTATTTTATAACATGGGATCAGTCAGAGTAGTACAGAGAATACAGAAGAGAAAAGTCCAAACCAAATATGTACGTAATTCTTGTAGGTGGTGGTATTGGCGAACAAACATATAAATACATTGTCAGGCCAGTGTGTGGAACATGATATATATCGCTAAAACTTTGTATGAAAATTGTACTATAAGTCTATACCCTCTATACAAAATATGTATATTTATTCATCTCCTTTCATCGTTTTATTTTTTTGGTGTGTAATAGTAAAGTAAGTGGGTTTAGTCATCATCATCAACATGATGATCATTATTGTTGGTCTTCCTGGGATAGATTCTTGCATGTGACTATGATGCGATATGCGATATGATGACGACTATAATACAAACTTTGTATAGTATACAAGTTTTTTTGTGTGAGTCGAGTGAAGCACTACTACGACCACACATACCACTCACATTGTACCGTACCTACTACAAAAAATTTCCAAAATGAGTCAATACGACTTTACTCACATTCACGTAATAAGCAGAGGAGCAAGCAGAGAGCTCTCTCCTCTGCCTGCCTTCTTTCTTCGTCCTTCTTATAAATTGCACGACATTTTACCATAGCGGCGGCATTCAACGGTGCATTTCGTTTTACTTCTTTTTGGATAGATGTTCTTGTTAGATGGAAGGAAGAAGAGAGAAAAAGGCATTTTATTTTGAGAAGACCTTGTGTGTATATAACATGCATGCTATATATACTTTTGTGCTCATGCTCATAATATCGCTGGATTTTCTGGAAATATGTACAAAAATAGCAGGTTTGGGAAATATGTATATGTGAACTTTTCATGTTCAGTGATTATGATTAGGGAAACAAAAATGACCAAATTGCTTTTTAATGAAAAACAAATTATTAAATAAATAGGCTTGATATTTCACAATTTTAAATTTCTACTTTTTTCAAAATAAAAACGCGCTAAAGCTCAAGTCTTGTGCTTGGAAACTTTGTCAAGAGTAAAATATATTTTTTAAAGGTTAAGCATACAATTGTTCAAGCTCTGCTTGGAAGATAGTTTTGTAAAGAGAGATCCACCCACCATCCGCACTTTACTTTACTCTATAAAACTACCTATTTTTGACGATGTGTACATATCTGTCATACAATATAATATATACATTTACATTATCTTACTTGTCCTGACATTCATTTTATTTTCGACTACTTGTTCGCTCTTTCTCTCTCTCTCTCTTCTCCTGTGATTTCAGTAACAAGCCCATAAAGCCCATCCAGACAGTCACATAACACGGTGGAAACCGACCAGATGGATGAAAATTGAAATGAAGGTGTTTTTTTCAATCTCATCCTAGTTAATAATATGTCTGTTAAACGGACTATATAAAACTGTAATTTACGACGGGGGATGGTAATGGTATGCATAATAATTCTAAAATGAATGAAAAATAGAGACATAAAAAAACACATAGATCAGCTTTTTCACAGTTAGTTGTCTACTTGCTCTACTAGCTATGCTACTAGTGTTTAATGGTCACATTTAGTAATAAGAACATCCTCCTTCCTCCTCTCATGATGATGTTAAGAACAATTGACAATGAAATTGGAAGATTGAATATATATTCTTTTACATACGACATTAACGACTTTGAAGGTTCTTATTTTTTTACACGTTTAAAATCTCCATATCCATATTCCATTTACGGCTTAAAAATAAAAACATATCAGAAAAATCCCATAAAATATAAATATAAGAGCAAGACCACTACCACTACCAAATAAAAATACCTATGAGCGGTATCGTATCGGTATCCATGCTGCCATGCCTTACATGTGTGGTGGTGGTTGATGATGATGATGTTGATGGCCATGTAATGGCAGGCGTATTTATTTTTACAAGAGATCCATTCTCAATTCCATTCCAACTTATCATCCTCTTAAATCCTATCGTCGACTTTACTTGACTCCCCGTCCGACCGATTCTCATGTGCGTCGTCTTCACGCGCATACATTCTTCGAACTTTTTTATTTTCAGCACATATGTACCTGTCCAGTAGTAGCAGCTGCTGTGCTCCAGTGCTCCCTCGCCTCGTCGTCGGCTTCCAATTCCAATGTTCCCACGATCCATCCATTCAGCAGCAGAAGCAGAAGCAGCAGCGTATATTATATTTATTATTTCCACTATGTTCCATAACAGTTCCAAAAATTGCTGGATTCCATTCCATTCCAGCAAGGATTTTTTTTACTCTATAGTTCCAAAGAGTTCCATCATATCCAACAAGCGCATATACCATTTTACATGTACCATCTTATACTACCGTTTCTTTTATATAAAAATATATAATTCTTTTTGGTATTTAATAACATTATGCATTATCAATCAGCTTCATTTTTTTACTTGTCTATATGATTTGGATTGGATTGGTTTGGATTTTGTGTGGAAATGGAATGAACTTTTCATTTCATACGGAAAGGGAGAGTTGTGTGTTGTGTGTATGTTGTATGTAAGTATGGTGCTTTTGGAATACCTTGTATGCCTAGTATTCTGTAGGTGTGCTTTGTGCTTTTATACTTTTTACTCCTTGTTTTGGGTGAGTGAGCAAAATAATGATACTCTGTTCGGTATTTAGCATCTTTTTTAGCAGAAAAGTGACGAACGAAGCGCAAAGGCAGAGAGAGTCATGTTAAAGTAAAGCCAAGTCGGTTTTATGATCATCATGATGACGACGATGCGATGGTGATGATGATGATATGATGGTACTGGTACACATACTCTGTCTGCACTCTTGGGTTTTAGTTGGGTTGGTTGGATAGGTTTTTGGTACCAGTCTGTTATAAAACATTTTGATGTTCTCTCAAGTGAATCTCTTTGAGTTTGAGTTGATCTGCATATGAAAACTGATATATCACACATAAGGAAAAAGTGAACAGCAGGAGAAGTGAGTAGACGCCCCTTTATACACCCTCTTGATTTTAATTCACCTGTTACCTATCTCATGATTAGGCTTCCCCGAGTAAAAAAATATATTATTATTAAGATTATTAAGAAGTCAGCAAAAGAGTCGAGAGTGAGTGAGTGGTCGCATTTTATTTATTTTTTGGGGTAATGTAGGATGAATGTATTTTCACTCAGAAAAATAACAAGGTTGTCATCATGCTGCTGCTGCTGCTGTTGATTTGACGATGATGATGTGCTTGTCTATCTGTATGGAATTGTTTTTAGGGCAATTTAAAAAGGGCATGTCATACTCACATCATCAGCCAGCATATCAATTATCAGACAGCTAGATATATATTTTTTGTATGAATGGAAGCTATTTATTTTGCGTGTGAATAAATTTTCCAATTTTTATCAAGGTATTTTGTATGAAAAGTCAGCATGGGGCAAGCATAATTATTTATAACTATTCAATAAAATTGCTCTAGAACAGATTTCTATTAAACGGCATGAGACTATGAGATTGGGTTTTATTTAATATTTTAACTTGTAGTTTGTCGAGTATTTTTGATACTCATTTTTCAGTCATTATCGTTCCAATAAAATAGGATGTAAGGAACTATTATTCCCTGAATGGCTTTTCATGATGGCAACATAAAATCCTTAAATATCCCAATTCCACAGTTCCCTGTAGGGAAAGTAGTCCCATTCTCAGCTTCTGTTATGTTTATGACCTAACCTATTACCTTGTTAATCTAGATGCAATTACTATTGGCACGATTTATCTATAGATTTACGTTTCCTGGAATAACAACGTGAAAGATATATTGCATTCGTAGGGGACTTGTAAAAATAGTAGTGAAGTGTGAATTATGAGATTTTTATAGACCCTTATCCATACGAAATTGGAGCATTATGTCAAAAGATGTGAGCAAGTAAAATGAGTATAATAAGCATACTAAAAAATATTTGCCGAAATTTACACCGAAGGAATAACAGACTAACGGCGTTTTTTATTGTTACGAATGCATCTCGTGAAGATACCGATGAGACATCATAATTCATCATTGACTATTGACACTGACTACTTATTTAATTGTTAATGACTAGTTTGCATAAAACCTGCAAATGGCCTTGTTTCCAAAAATAAAATCATTCGCATAATTTTATTGTAAATTTATGACGAGTTCTCGGACAGGTGAGTTTCAACTTGAAGCACGTGACACTCAACGTTATTACTAAATTGCATGTTTTACTGCTGGTTCTCACCTTTTTTTTGGCTCTACTGATTTACTGAGATTTGATTTGTGATTGTGATTTGTGATGATAGTGATAGTGATGATAGTGTGCTTACATTGCATTATTGTACAAAGTTACTTTATAAACCATTGCATTGGCTTTTGGCTTGACACTTGACTACTTTTTGCAATAGCAATGCGGTGCGGTGGTAACGGTATGCAGACAAGGATTACCATGCAAACTTATATATGTTTACAATATTCACCATTGAAGATCTATTCATGCCCCTAAAAATGCCGCCAAATTTAAGGAAATGCCTTTAGCAGATGGGTAAATATGAAAATGAACAAGTAGATGTACAAAGACACATGCACGTACTCAAATGCCGGAAAGATCATTCACGCACGCACGTGCAGTCAGATTGTGGAGCTGTTTATGTTTGATAATCAAACTTTGATTCAGGATGTCATGAAAATAAAACAAGTTTGTTAATTGAGTGTATTAACAGCAGACATTTGATAGTTATCCATGGATAGTTTTGAAAAAAAGATATTTGAGTTATCAAGCGATTTTTAAATGATAAGATGTGAAAGTATGGATTCATTTTAGTAGCTGAGAACTTTTTTCCTAGTCCACAATTGAAATAGTTAA
>JAQFZH010005373.1:0-10654 GCA_034695485.1 Entomobrya nivalis
CAGACAGACGGACAGACAGACAGACAAACAAACTAAAATTATAACTACGATAAATCGAAATTTATCTACGTAATAAATTGATATCAACTCAGATTTTTAGTAATTTTATAGCTCTTTTATAACTACAATTACAGGTTTAAAATGTACTCTTTCGATATTTAAGGATGGATTATTATGAAAACCTATCAAAATATATTGTTTCATAAAATTGTACTTACGTGTAATTGGTTATTGGTTGTTTAAAAGAAAATTGGATGTAATTGGCTCAATAACAAGAAAAATACATGGACCTGATTAAGTAAATGTTTACCTTTTTACCTTATTAAAATTCTTGAAAAGTATGCAGGTAATATGTTATTATTATGGGTGTGTTCCATCTTTCGTTTGATGTCTGTAATGACGAAATAGGAAAAGTTAACTGTAAAATGTTCTGAATGTGTAAGTAGTCTATTGTATATTGTAACAATAAAATGACGAAATAGAGTGTTATCAAAAAAATGGTAAAGGTAAAAGATGAAAGAGAAAAGATCCTGTGCTGTCATTTAGTCACGATGAAACTAGATTACCAACAAAAGATCTTTTTCGTCATTGTCACCTTTTTTGTATTTTTGTTTCGTTCATTGCACTAGACAGCTTGGCTACTTTACTGACTAGACAGTCTGATGTATTTACTTTGATTTTCTTTCTCTTGTATATACTTTAAAGGATGAATGAGTTCTTGAGTCCTTTTTGGTATCCGGTTCGGTCGCACTTTGTTTTATGAATATTACGTTTTACATCCCTGCCAAAGTTTCCCCTTTCCCCAATAAAAAAGGATGAATTATTTTAAACAAAAGCTGTGCCGTTCTATTCTTTACGACCATACCAAGAAACGTCGTTTTTGTGCAATAAAGTAACAACACTTGTTTACTTCGTCTGGCAAGTTCAACGTAATATATTTTATGCAGCACCACTGTTCTTGGCATACGCAATAGAATAGGAGGAGTGGAACCACTTTTTGTGAGATTTGGTGAGAGTTACTTTACTTACACATAAGAAGAAAGGAACAGCAGCCCCGATGGAGTAAAAATTGAAGGGCTTTAAAAAATCTACTTGTCCCAAAGGACACAGGAGGACCACACTCGAAAGAATTCCCCACAGGCTATGATTTTTATCTGCTTTGACGATCACGTTGCACCAACGATGCTGTATAGTTTACGTATGCACCACTCTAAACAGGCTTTAACAATCAGATATAAATTTTTGTTATGCCCATAAATATGCATGAATCATTCATTTTTCATTTTTTAACATCAATCAGACAGACTTACCAGGACCCTCCTTAATAAATAATGTATTGAGTTAGGTCTTTTTGTACGATAAACAGTAGTAGTCATTTACATAATGTAATGTGTAGTAGCCGGTACAGCTTCAGTAAAAAGGAGCCGAGCCAGAGGTTGAGAATTGAAAATCAGAAAATATTTTTGATTGTGTTTGTTTTGTAGCATTAAGAAAACGAGAAATGTACCTTTTTACGAGTTAAAATATTTTGATGTGGAGTACATGAGAATCGTTATTAATGACGTGTAAAACGACAGGGAACATGACATGTGTTTTACCGAAGCATTTATGGCTACCAATTTACCACGCGTTGGATTGGATGATGGAACGTGCATTTCAAAAAGTTTGCATGAATCATATTTTTTAATAAGCAAAATTTCGTGATATGTTATAGCCCACAGACAAGAGCAGATCATAAAACATTATTATGACAAGCCATTAAAGTCTGGACGCACCCCCGCTTCTCTAGCGTTGCAAAAACAGTTAAAACCTTGTGTTTGGTGGGTTTAAGCAGTTCAAATGTAAAATTCTGTGAAGATAGACATGAGTAATGAATACATAAATTGGCTGGAGCGTCATTTGAAAAATAAGCAGAAAGAAAATTTAGAAAAGGGAAAGAAAGGTGGTGATTTAGGCGTTTATGATGGCAGTTAATGACTTTTGTGCTGCTGTTGTAATTGTGGTGAAGCAATGGAAATCCTACGAATCAGTTTTTTCATTCATCTTTTGATGGTGGTGTTAATGGGATGACTGCAAATCATCAACTGCAATTTTAAGGAATGCAGTCAACAAGAACAAGGATGATTACCGCATACACGAAGAACAGATTATTAGAAATTTCCAGATGCAAAGGCAGTGTAACCCCTTTAAATTTAAACATCGCAAGTATTGAACAATTTGTTGGAACTCACATTTAAAAAATAATAAATGACATAGTTTATAGTTCAACTGTTGTACACCAGAGGATAAGCCGATTTTTATTCGCAATGATTCATTTTCTTCGTTGCTGAACAGTGTAAGAGAGAAATATTTAATGTAACTCAATTTGATACTCGATCCTTATTAATTGAGTATATGCGACTTTACATGCATATTTTAGAGTAATATGAGACATTTATTATATTACTACACATTCATATGGCAAAAACCTTCTCCCACGAAAACGTTGGTTCAACGAAACACCGACAATTTGTATGATAAATATCCAATAGCCAACCAAATTTTGAACCCACTTTCACAGAAAAAAATATTTAAATAGCGACTCCAACACCACCAAATTTTAAGAAAAAAAAAACAGCCCCACCCCAATTTATCGCTTGTAGGCGTAAAATGTCTTTGAGAAAATAAAAAAGTGATGAACAAAAGCGGAATATTTTTTATGCGGAGATAATGGGGTGAAATAAATCACCAAAATTTCTCCAGCAAGTAATGCTTTGCACACTGAGATTATTGTATCACGTCGCATTCACCCCAATAAACAGTTTTAAAGGGAACAATAGAAGAAATATGTAATGAAATGCAATAATGGGTGCTGTGCTATTCTTCACAAGTGTATGTTCCTTAATTGTGGGAGACATAACGTGTGGAGCTCATTTACACGTTTGGTGTAGTTTTCTCCTTTTTTGATCTTCTGTATGTATTCGCTTAACAAAAGCATTTTAATGTGCAAAGCTATTTATTTACAAGACGAATAGTATTTTTTCTTCTTAAAAAAGCAAGAAGAAGTCGTAAATCGGGGTTTCGTTTCAATTGAACATTCGGAGAGCGTGTAATGGATTAGCTGGAATAAGTGTACCACACCCGAAGAAAAGCCAATGACGAGCTGCGTGAAAAAGAACAACGCCTGAGCTGAGTGCGACTGTGGAGTAGAAATATGTGGATACTTTAAACATAATTGTATGATACGTTATAAAATATTTAATACTAGTCTCACTTTGACTCGATTTTCACCAACTTTTACATTAAAACGAAAGTAATTTACATGAAGTGTGGCACAACTCATTTGCATATACTTCAATCCATACTTCAGGGCCATCAAAGTCAGCACGAGGGTCATATGCTGAGTTCTTTTCCGAGTTGAGATTCAGATTACGTTTAGCTATACAGCGTATGTGAGATGAAATGCTTGAAAAAATATTAATATTACAACGGTTTTTTTACAAAGATTTGCGGAAATGATTTTGGTTTGACCTTGTTCGGCAAATGTACACATTAAAATTCATTTTCAAAGCGAAATGTGTGGTATAATTTGGCAAATATGAGTAAAAGGGAAAGGCACTAAAATTTTGTGTTTTAAGATGTAACGAGATGTTAGCATGCGAAATTATGCTTGACATGGCATGCTTAAATGAAAGGGAAACTGGAGAGTTGCTCTTTATGCAATTTGTAGTATGCATGTACTTTCTATTAACTTGTCTTGTTCTCTTACTTTTAAACGGGTAGAATTATAAGCAGTCTTAGAATCACTTTTGTTTTTCAAAAAGCAGTAAAAAGGTAAAAAAAAGCGGAAGGAAAAAAAACACGTCTAGTGTAGAGAGTGAATATAGTGCTTACAAGCACGCGTTTTGATTTTATGCATATTTTTTGTACACTGTACTATAAGCGTAAGTAGATATCATTTGTAAGGATTTGCTGAAAATTACTCATTTTACTCTGTCGCCTGAGGTAAAGAACTTTTTTCAAGGTTGGTTCTTGTTCTTGTAATTACTACTCCTTACGGCGACTAACCTTCAGTGCACGCGTTCACGTGTGCCTTTCCAGAGAAAATCAATCTACAACGGGACGCACGATGGAGGATAGGGAGACATGAGATTATGTTACAAAGTCGAGCTTTAGAATCACCTGCAAAAAACTTTCCAACTGATGTCAACTAATAATGAAAAGAATGTTCGTGATCAAACTAATGGTCAACATTCGATACATGTGTTAAAAATACGTTTTCTTATTTTCAACCTTTTGGCTCTTGAAACCGGACAGTTCAACTTTATGAGAATAATATGAAGAAACGCTCCGAACTTTGAACCTTACCTTACCTAAAATGAATGATTTATAGAGCTCTCGCTTTTGCAAGCCCTATTGGCAAAAATAAAATAAAATTATGGTACACGATCAGATCATCAAACATGTCATTATTTTGCGTATTGGGCAATAATACAGAGTCTGCATTACAGAAAATAATGGGAAAAACATAAAATCTCATGATGAAATAAAACAGGTAGATCTATGGTAAATAAGTGTCAGATGGAAATGAGTGGATGAATAACTTAAACACACTCCAGCTAGCTCGACCGGAGATAATATATACATTTTGAAATTGAAACAAATTTAATTTCAATGCTATTATATTCGGTGTTTTACTTGGCTTCATCGAGTGCTCTTAAGAAGTACCATTCTGGCACTAAATAAACATATCTTCTATTTGAGCCGTTCAAAGTAAAAATAATACAGCAGTCTTGAGCGGGTAAAGTATACAGTATTAATATACGGACTACAGAACATGTTTGTTTCGCTTAAACAATGTTTCGTGGATAAGAAATTCCAGAGTCCAAACTCTGATGTGAACCCATACAAAACTTTTAGTATCTTCATCATGAGATGAAATTCACCATGCACAAAAGTCCATCATAAATTGAACAAAAAAAACTCTCAATCTTCATAAATAAGACGATGACATGTGCAACGTGCCATTTTCATCTTAAAAATTTTTGTTTATTATTTAACTATTCGAATCTTTCGCTCTCCGCTAAATTACATTGACTTTTTTTGTAAAATTTAAAGATCTCTATTCCCTCAGAAAATGTTTCTGTACTGTACACATTTCCTTTGTTACCTAAATGTTGTCTTTTTGCCTTTGGTGTTTTGCTTTTTTCTCCTCTCCGTCTTGTAGATAGCAGATTAAATTACATGTTTAACTGAAAGCAAAATGTTTAAGTGGGAGTGGTAAAACGAATTATCCAAATTAATGGTTTCACTTGTTTTCATATTTGTCTTAATTTGCCATACAAAAAAAAGAGAACTTTTAGAGTACGTGCGAATCGTTTGACACTTGGCTGCTGTTGACTTATGGGTTCGCATTTTTTGCTGTGAAAAATCACAAACAAATTTGAGTTTTGGGACCATGAGAAAAACACGAACTTTAAACACAATTACAGGGTTTTTTTTACAGATTGATACAGTACATGACATGACATTTGCTCATACATATTTAAAATCTTGTCGTTTATGGGGAAGCAACAAGAACATGACATGGCATACATGTAGGCTGTACTACCTTGTACGCTATTCTGCGTTGCAGCTGCAGCAATTCGAATTTCATGATAATTACCGATTGCGTTTATATGAATGTACACAGCTGCACTTTTGCTGTTTTGTACTGACCAGGAGGATTTGACATGCGAATTTCGTGTGGGTGGCCCGGTAATCCATAACTCTTCCTAGTACAAAGATTGTAACTCCTTTAGTGACAATTTTAAACAGTGTCGAAAATAAGTCCTTCTTTCTTTAAAACTTTAAAATGGCAGTGAGCCATGAAACTCCAATTTTATTCAAAATATTTGTGAAAGTGTTAAATATTTAGTTCGAGATTTTTAGTTGTCATCTGGTCACTTCATTCATTCATCGACTTAAATTCCAAAGGAGGATGACTTTACAAATCAGTGCAATGAAAATAGCACAAACAAAGTCTTTATATTTCCACCTCTCCCATTCCTCTTTTATCACTTCATTTCCTTCCACATTTCCCACCATCAAAATATGTTAACACTTTCATTTCTACTTTAATCGTCACTAGAAGCAATTAATGTATGAGGACGCAGTTATTTATAAATCAGACATGTTTATTATGAGATTCCCTTTTATTCCGTTCCAACACTTGTGCATGTTATGCACACATCAATGAGGTTTTTTAAACCGTCACATCATCATCATTCATTTGAATTTCATCTTTTAAGCTTTTTATGCATATTTTGACTGGATAACACTGTTATAAAAATGGTTTATCAAGGAGTAGTCGCCACTGCAAGTAATTTGACTGTCTCCTCAGCGCACCAGACACTGTATGCCGTATGCTAAACCGCAGTCTGCAACTCAGTAAATGCAGTAATTTATTTAAATAGGAGTAATGACAAGTAGTTTAATAAAGAATTTTATCTGAGTAGTTTAAGTAGCATTTTTCTCAGTGGTTAAAATGCTTACCGATGAAAGATATCCTGTCATAACATTATCTCTTATTTTTTTAATGTGCATGCGTAAACACATAAAAAAGAGGTACTTGTCGTGTATATCTCGTTGAAAATGATAACTGCTGCTGCGTTTCTCTTATTACTACGATGTCGATAAGGAATGCCCTCACTCTGCCTGCCTCGCCTTCCTTGCTCATCGAATCAGAGTTGAAAACAAAAAAGAATCTATCTTTAATCAGCAAGAAAAAGGCAGCTTGTTGATATATTTGTTTTCTTAGAATGACACGCATGTTGAGAACTCTCTGGTTAAATCCTGCTTGACTTGAGAAATTGTGCGTAGTGGATACATTTTTGCTATCATCATTATTGCCAGTCAATAGCCAAACCTTCTTTTTCTTTGCAGACACTCACATCACATAACTATATGACATCTTTTTTCCCTACGCACCATTTACGCATAAACAAATAATAATCAAAACTGAACAAAAATTCTCCTCCTGGTTTTTGCGTGTCCTTTTTGGAAAACGTTCATTTTTTAGATCCTTGTCAGTTAATTAATGTGCGGTTAAACCCCATACGATCTCTCTGAGTATTTCCTTTTAAACCGTTTTTAACTTCGCATTCCTCCTGCTGGACATCGATCAATAAATACAACATCAGTTTACAGAACAGTTGATGAGAAAAAAAACCGGTTGAAGATAACATTTATTGAAATCATCAATTGTCCAAATATGTTCATTGTAAAACAGCAGGGACCATCCGGCTTATTGTCATTACGTGTGCATTCCATTTGTTGCGTGGCCTTTTTAATGGAGATTTTCAATTTACAAGCAAAAAAGCTTGCTCTCATAAAAGCTTACTCTCATCTCGCTGACTTTACTTTTTATACATTTGCAACGCTAATTTCCTTTCCTCATTTTTCTCAAGGAAAAAATGAGATGCGCATATAAAACAGCATTTTAAATGCATATGAAATGTTGCTCAGCTAGTAAATCTATTGAAGACAAGACTTTTCGTAATCACTTCAGCATAAACTGGCTTTTTGAAAACGTTGAAAAATTTGTGCTTTATGTGTTTACATTTGACACTTGGAAAAATTGGATATGTCAATAAACTTGGGATAAGCTAAGAAAAGTGGATAAAGACTTTTCCTACAACAGCCTATTATATAATGGACTCAGCTCAGCCTTGACCACTTTTTTTTCTCACTCAGCAATAGCCAGGTAGAGTACGAGAGAGTACAGTCTCAGTCTCTCAGGTCGCTGCGTCATAATATATGAAGACATCACCCATGTAATCAAATCATGTGCACACTTCTAATGTAGCGAAAAAGCGATAATTTTTATTACAATTGCAACATGCACGTGTGGAGGAAGAGTGATGTGTAATAAGGAAAGAATTCAGAAAACGTGTACAATTTCTCATTACAAAGGACGGAGATGAAAAAAAAATTACATGCTTTCATTTTTCATTAGCTCTGGTTTCTTCACGTACATAACAATGTGCCTATTTGGTGTAGAGGGAAATAGGAGGGAAGGAGAAACGAACACACACTTGCACTACTGTTGACTGACCGACGATATATGGCGATGGCGATAGACCGCTACTACATGACTTGACTTGTGGTTTCCTCTTTGGGCAAGAGTACATGTGTTATTATTATTAAGCGATTAAGTAATTGCTCTGTTCAAAGTCCAACAACGAATGCACGGTTGGTTTCTTGATACTTTATGTGCAAGTTGAACAGAGAGAGAGATGAGAGTGGAATAAAAAATGAGAAACACTTTTTTTTGTTACTTCCCCACGTGCAACAGCAAGTGCACTGGTACTGCTACACTGCGATGAAATTGAACAGTAAATATAATTGAAGGATGCATGTAATAATGTGTAATGTAAGCTGATATTATTAAATTAAATGGCCTTCTCTAGTAAATTACTGCCTTGTTCACTTTTCGTTAGAGAGAAAAAAACCAAGGTTCACTTTTTGCCTCTGCAGTGAACACACACCTTTTCTCTGGTTGTTGAAATAACCTGGATAAAATATTAGACTTTTTTAGTCGAGCAAATAGAAGTACGCGTTTTGCTCACTAAATTAAATCATTGCATACAACTTTACTAGCAGAGATGCAAACACTTGTCCAATAAAAAAGGACACTTATGATCAAATGGTGTAGTAAGTTTGTATAATAAAGCTTGTCACGCTGAAAATATTTTGACACTAATGCTCGTTAAGTCAAACACGCAGTTGGGCTTTAATGTGGTATGTGTTAGGTGACATTATTATGCTATTTAACAGCTATTTGTATGCAGAGAGGGGAAAAGAGTTGTGAAATACTAATATAATATATATGTATGAATGTACAATATAAATGTTATTGTTGAAATAAATAAATATACAGAAGCTCACCGTTTTGTAGTTGAGTTGACTTAATCTCTCCGATAAATAAGCTGATTAAGTGAAAGAGGTAGTCGATCTCGTAGATATACGGTTTACGGTACTCGTTTTGATGTAAACTACGGCAAAAGATTTATTACTCCATCAATCCAATCTAGTTTTTTATTTTCTCGGGTTTCCCGTAAAGCTGAACAATTATTGATAAATTACGTAGAAGGTATAATTAAACATTTATTTTGTGAACATGATACAACTTTGTTTGCTTTAACTATGTTATATTGGTTACTATACTATGTGAGTGCGGGTAATTGGAGAAAGTGGAATCTGTCAAACTGTCAACAAATTAGTTAGAAACAAAATTGCTTAAATTGTGCAATCTGCAAATCAATTTACTGTTTTCAGAGAACAAAATTAAGTGAGAGGATTAATAAGTCACCTTGATTAATACACACTTTTCATCTTAATTAGCACAAGTACTCTTGTAGTTAATTGAAGAACATGTACGCTTAAAAGACTTGTGAGGAAACACAACAACGAAACATGCAATGACAGATTTATATGCAAAAGATGTAATATTCACTCCACAAACATGTTGGTCAGTCCCACGCGGCGTTTAGCTCGGGAATGAACTTCTTTCCAGTTGCGCTCCTTGCATTTTATTGTTGTGTTTTAACACGTTTACAAACTAGCAAGTATAAACATCCTCTGTCGTCACTTTGTTCAAAGAGACTCGCATCACGTCGTGGTATAAACTTCTAAAAATGCCGTCGTCGTTGGTCGTTCGTTGTGTTCATCACTTCATGTCAGAGTGTAAGCAGTTGCATATGTGCAATATAGTCACAGTCACAGCATTGCTTTAGAGAAACAAGAAAAAACAAGAACAAGTGTAAGCAAAGATGAAAAGTAAAAAAACGTAGTATGGTTCATGTTGTTAAATTGGTTCATTTCATTTCTCAACGAAAAGTACGCTACACGTCTTTGATGAACTTAGGCTAACACTCATGTTTTGAAAACTCCACTTTGTAAGCTTGTGTTAGGTAAACACAAAATACATTATGGACATAATATAAAAAGTTTAAATATCTTCCAGGTCAATTCTAATAATTTTAAAGTAAAGTACATATTATGTATATGATAAATACTTAATATTATGCTACATGAAAACTTTAATTTCGCAGGAAAACATGAATTATTGCGGAAAGTAATAAAATGCCGTTTCTGTTGTGTAATCACAGCGTATAGTTAACATTAAAAATGCATCATTGTAAAATATTTATAGTGTAAGTAAACACCTAACCACATCATAAACCAAATTGTGCTTCAAATCCATAAATCTATGACACAAAGTCAACACAGAAGCAGACAAACTCCTGAGGCGAAACCACGTTCTCTCCTTCTCTTCCAGAATCTGAGAACGCATTAAATGGAACATGCTTTTATTTCATGACTGATGATGAGAAATGAAAAGTGTTGACCATTTCAAATATTTTAAAAAGTAACAAAGCAATAACAACAACAACACCAAATTTATCTCGTGCTGTTCATTGCATTTTACATGAGGATGTTGAATGTTCTGAAAAAGATTTGTATACTCACTTGCTCAGCAGCAGTGACTCTTTGGTAGGGTTATGATTTGCCACCCAAAAGGATGTTTAATTTTAAATGCTTTAATATAGCCATGTTGTGCGGGTGAGGAAACTAAAATATTAATTTCAAATGCACGAAGTACGTCGGGTGAGGTATCTTTAGGATGGAAAAG
>JAQFZH010005374.1:0-10654 GCA_034695485.1 Entomobrya nivalis
AATGCATTTTCAATTCGAAGTTTTTCATACCAGAAATACATAGAAACAGGATTGAACAAACAAGTGCCTTGTGTCAATTTGCTGACCGACTATGCTGCTTATGAGTTTTATTCCTACTTTTAGAGTTCCCCACCAAAAACTTCGCATGATTATCAACAAATCCTTTTGCTTTATGGCTTGGTTCAAACGAGTAAACAAGGGAATCTAAGAGAAAACGTTACATACCGGCTTTGTTGTCTGTATTCTGTAGAGCTTTTATACGAATCGCAACTTTGCCATATTACAATTGGCTCTTGGAAATCGAGTCGAACGTTTTGCAAGTCTTTTTGGACAAAGGCAATTGACGTAAACTCGAGACCGTTTTTTTATGTGAAAACTTCCATTTTGAATTTTCGCGGACTAAAAATAATAAATATAAATAAATAAAATGCGGTAAAATTAAAATTATTGTTTTGAAAATTGTCTTATTTTAACCAGGTTGCTTATTGTTGACGTTGACAAACACTATTGGTGATATAGTGGTGGTGGTCCTTATCGGTATCTGTTTGGTCATTCAACCAGTTCAAAAGTTCATTATTTGGTTTAGAGGAAAAGCCTTTTTGATTGTTTGGGGGTTCGGTTCGGTTCTTTTATTTTGATGATTTTTGTGGTGGGTGATCCATCATTATTGATTTTACATATTTGCTATTCATCTTATTGTTACACTTTACAATTTAGTGCTCAAATATTTCTCAATGTATTTCTATTTACTATTATTGTTCATTATTGTGCTTGTAGGCTTTACTCTTTCGTGTGTCATCTGATTGTTTGTGGTATTCAACCGTGTTGAAGAATTGTGAAGGATTAGCTAGCTGCCGCTGCCAATTTTCCGTTAGAAACCAAAAACCAGAAAAACCACCCACCTTTAAAACCGCAAACCTTTTGGATTAGAGTTGACGTTTTAATTTATTTTCTTAAATATTTGAAGGTCATTAATTTTTTGATAAAAATTAAATAATATTTTTTCCCTTGTGGAATTCCCATAAATAAAAATATTTTCTTAAATGCTATCAAAATTAAACAAGAAAATACTACCGTTTTTTTTCTCTTCTTCTTCATCTGTTGACTTTTTTCACATGAGTGGAAATAAACATGACAGGGAAAAGAGATGGATAGGGTTTTTCAGCTATTCAGCTTACGATTTAACATAACATACATATTTATTAACAATGCCAATAATAAAATCCCACACAGTATCTCATATCATCTCTGTGTGTGCTGTGTGAATAACTGAATAAAGGACCACCCATTTAGACATCATGATCCACCATTGTTGCTCACCGTTGCTAAAGCTAAGTGTTGCACAAAAGGAAGCACACAAATTTTTGTTCAGGAGTTTTGTCGTCGATATCGACATCGACCCTCAACCCTCTTTTTTTTGTAAAGTATTTATGTACACAGGCTTATTGTATATTTTTGATACTATTTTATCAGATTTTTGTATGTGTGTTTTTCTAATACCCTCGTTCACTAAACCGCAAAACATTTACAACTTTTACAAGATGTATATATTCCAAATGAATGAATAGATAAAATGTTACACTTTAACATGCCAAAAATATATTCATGTTATCCAGTGCAGTGTATCAAAAAGACTTGAAAACCATGTCGTACGTCGTCATAAAACTTATTTTTATTAGAACTCTTTAAAACTATTTATATTATTTGAATTGCTACTTGTTTTTTAAAACTTTTGACATATTTATTGAAAATTGAAATGCCACCATGATAGCGTGTAAAGGTAAATTCAAGAGCATTATGTAAACGTGCGAACAGATTTCTAAGAGATTTTGTACAAGAATAAAAAAATGCGTTTGATTCTGATCTACTGATTATCTGAGTGACCATTACTTCTTTTTATTGAGAAAAAGGTTAAATATTGTATAAATGCCATGAACGATAACCTAAAAGAACTTTGTATTTGGTCTAAATATATTATAAAGCCGAATATAAACTTTTATTTTTTTCAGAATTGCACATACTTTACATTTTGTTGCATTGTTAAAAATTTAAACTTCTGATGCGTAAATACAAATAATTCCAAAAATATTCCATCAAGGCATATTTAGTAACGTGGAAACACAAACTGATTATATAATTATCTGTAAATATAATTAATTGACAAAATAAACCCGCGGTAAAAGCGATCATAACGTTGGAGCTGAAACAATAATGATGGTATACTTATATTATATATGTATGTTGTTGACAATTAGAAACGCTTTCAGATGATATCACATAGCACATGTTTAATATTCCCAAAAAAAAGATGAATCCAGCGTTACCTTATGGTTTGACATAACATAACGGCCTGAAATCCTCAAAATCTGTGCCACGATGATACCAAAATAATACTTATTTTTGTACTACCCGTGTCATGTCGTGTTCGAACAAATTATATTTTTAGTTTTCGTGTCGCCGACGGATATACAAACATGATAAAGTAAATACTCGGTGAGCTTCACTTTCATCTCCGTAATAACTTGCATTGCATCTTGCTTTTTTAGCCGTTCCAGCTTTCTACATAACTATTAAAGTCTACTTTCAAATTTTTCCATTTCCACTTTCAAAATACCGTTCAAATAAAATGTTGACTCGCAAATTGAATTAAGTACGCATGTCTTTTTTACACTCATTTATCACCCAAAAATATTGTATCGAGTGGTTTTACAAACTATGTTCCATTGTCAGCAAAACAGAGAGAGAGAGCAAGATAACAATGCTCCTTTGCTTGACAATCACAAAATCACAAGCCTGTTTCTATCCTCTCCCTCTACCTCTTTTACTGTATTTTCCTTCCAACATATTTTCACAGGCCCACATCCAACGGTAAATGTTTTCGCTTCCTAACAACTGCTCCGATTTGACACGGGTGCTCCTCACAATTGACTTTGACACAGAGAAAAAAAAATTAAAATAGAAAAAAAAGATGACCATTTTAGAAATAAAGCTTGTAATCGACTTTGAACTGTAACTGACAAATGAGAATATATCAATTGATCTTTATAAAACTTTTTCAACAAGACAGACAATCTTGTTAAGAAGCCGCAGAACAAGAGAGGCTTACACATTTACAGCCTTTAAATCTTCACTTGAAAAAAATATATATAAGCCAAGCCGATATGTATTACATTGTCATTTAACTTGTTTCTCTCTTGTCCTCAAGTCCTCAACCATTAACAATAAGTCAATAAGCCATTTAAAATTGTGTACTCTCTCCAAAAAAGTCATTTATTTTAAAAGTGTACCATCTCATGTTTTTGTGGTGGTTAACGAGTGACATTCTTTTAACACCTACTCTTCCACCCGCCATGCAACAATCAACAATGACTTGCTATCCCATTTCGACTACACAATTTACAATGGCTGTTGTCCTGCTCATGTCGGTACTAGTTTAAAGAGACATGGGTGCTCTAGAATATTATAAAGTGGTCTGATTCTTTTCATCTATCCTATTATGTCATACACGGTCCTCCATGAATGGGATCAAAGAGGTAGTGGGGATGGGCTGCTGGCTCTTCTACAAAAATCCCAAGGTGCACTCGACTTCACTCTACAAACCGTACCGCCAAAGGCACAGAGATCCATTTTATAAATTTTAAGAGAAGCTCCAAATAATTTGAGCTCAACCCACAATACACCTACAATAACCATTCATTCTATTTTACTATTTCAACTCGGTAGAAAAAATATCACAGAGAAATTTACAAGTTTCACATTTCAATACAATCTCTCATCATCTTCATTGAGAGAGTGTTGAGTGTGTCAAGTCAATTGAATTACTTCGGACAAAATAAATTGTCATTTGACTTGACTTCTTTTGGTGGTTTGGTCAAAAAAAATCATGTGGGCACTTAATAGATCAGATTTCAAAAAAAAAATTGAATAACCAAAAGATAAGCATTTATTTCGTTTCATTGTAATTTTTTTAAAGACTAGCCAACAGCCAACACTGAGCAGCATCACAAAAAAAATGGTTTAAAAAAGAAGTGGAGTAAAAATTTAATGAATTAATTTTACAAACGAACGTATGCACATGTTTTTATAAAAATGCAGCTTGTAAAATATTAAATTGAAGCAGAGACTAACAATAAGTATAACACAAGCCACAAAAAAAAAGACCAGCGGATGATCTTGATGATGATCATCATGCACACATGTTACATGGCATGGCACCCTTTGCGTGACTTTTTTTGTGTTCCGATAAACATTACAATAATATTATTCAATAGTAAACCAAACCAGCCAAAGAGGATTTCGCCTTTTCGCCGCTCTCTCTCTCTCTCTCCGCAACATCATCCATCCCACCAATTGTTGTGGTACTTGAAAAAAAAATCTCTTCCAACAACTGCTCCTCTTGTTCATTTTGAAATATGACACTCTCAAAAATAATAATAAAAGAAAGCAAAGTGACTTTTATGGGAGATTATTACAATAGTCCATAATATTATTGCAGAGAGATCAGTAGTCAGTAGCTTAAAAGCTTAGCTTTATCCAAATCCACTAGATGCATTCATTTATATTTCTTCTTCCTAACTACTTATTTCTCTCCCTTGTCCATGTCCATTTAAACCACCACCACCATCACCGTTCATTATTCAAACCAAAAATCTCTCACTAGTCAAGTCACTAGTCACCAGTGAACAAAGCTGTGGTGGTGTTGATGATATATTCCATACAAAATGATGTATCATGTTTAAATGTTTATCATGTATCCTTTTCTCTTATTTATTATCTGCCCAAAAATATAAAAGTATTTCTGTGATATTTTTTCCAAGTTTGTCATGTCATGTAGTCATGTCATTTTGGTGTGGCTTTTTGGCTTTGGCTTGTTTGGCTTGGCTTGCGGCATGTATTTTTATTGACAGACAAACAAAACAAAAAAATATATATAAACTGCAAAAGGCAAGATGCAAGACAAGCCTTTTATTTAAATGCATAAAATCTTACATACAATTTTTTTTCCAGCTGCATCATGATCGTTGTAATTGTTATATGTATGAAAAGTCAAAGTTTGGTTTGGTTAGTTTTTCCAGAGAGAGAGAGAGATAGGTACTGTGAAGGCGCGATGGAAACCATGAAGAATTTTTTTTGTCACCCTTCTTATTCTTCTCATTTCATCAATTGTGATAAATAATATGAAAATTTGTCGTCGGCTGCTCTCTATGAATATATTTTTTTTCTAGATAAAGTAAATGGGAATTTGTGGAATTATAATTAAAACCACTTGTGTTCTTTTGAGTGGATATGCAGTATAACATGTACAGTATGTACATGTTTTTAGTATGTATAGTACTACATTAGGAATTTTTGGGGGTCGGGTGCAGATTTCCGAAACATTTTTTTTTTCATGAATAATATGTTGTAGATATGGGCATATGTGTTTCTATTAAAGTTTTTGTGGTGTGGTTGGTCTCTTGACTTGACTTGATGATTAATTTAGGGAAAGGATGATGTGCGATGTGCGATATGGGATGATGATGATGAGGACGATGAAACTCAGAGATTTATTTTTATTCATTTATTCTTTTTAAATGGAAGCATGTATGTATTTTTTCTCTGGACTCTTGTCATGTTTTCATGTAAAACTGCAGCAGCAGCCAAAAAAAAGTTTGTGTAATAAAAATGATGAGAGTGCAGAGTTACTGCCCCTTTTTCATACCCTTCCTTCGCCTTCCTTCATTTTGCCTTCTCGGCATGGCCTATCGTGTTAGTTACGTCTAGTTGACTTGACAACGAAAACGAGGATGTGTGAGATTTGTGATGTGATCTGTGAGGATTGAGGATGGTGGTGGTGATGATGAAAATGATGATGAAAAATCAACCTCTCCACGGGTGCCACTTTAGGTTGGTAAAAAAGGGGTTGATGATAAAAAATGGAGTTGGATAAAATGGTATGGTATGAGTTCCAGTTAGTATGCATGTATGTATTTGCTCTATGCATTTTTATAATGTAAGATATTTAAAGGATGAGACCTTTAATTGGGAAATAAACTAATCAAGATTTAAATTATATTTTCAATATATTCGATATGCGTTGTTGTTTTTATTCTATAAATTATTTAAGGCAGTCTTTTCACTCAACATATTTTTTTTTTGAATTTCACAGCATAATTATTTATAATATAGTGACTAATTAAATTTATAAATATATTTACTATTTATACATTAATATACACAAGATTTATATATTATCTGATAAGACTCAATAGTTACGAAGGTTGCAGAAGTTCACAGTTTGATATATATTTTCTAAAATAGGTTGATAAACAAAAAAATAGTAGATTTCAAATTTCAAGGCTATAAGTATACATATAAGTTTGTATGGATTTTATCATATAAGTTTGTATAAGGCACACATGTGTAATGATAAAGGTAGGAAGTAAAATTAGAAAACGTTGAAAAATTGGGATAACTGTTGACAGGACTCTGCCGGCACTTTTGTAACAATTGCTTTATATATTCAATTCATTCCTCTTTTTCAGTGGATTTTATGATATAAACCATTATGAAAATGAATCGGAGCGTATCATGAGAAGGGGAAATGAGAAATGGGCGGAGGGATGGAGAGCATAAAAGGCAGAGCGAAGGGAGAGCTCGGAGAGGCAAACTCGTTAATGGTTGAGTGTCCTGGTAAAAGGGATGGATTAAAAGGATGAAAAGGGTTTCCCAAACCAATCATTCCGGATGACGCTGTGTTGTACATGGGACGTTGATGCGTTCTTGTGTGCTTTTTCAAGTGGTCTTTCCTCCCGAATTTCTTTCCACAGTGGGTGCAGGGATAAGGACGGAGGCCTAAACACAAAAAAATAACAAAAAATAAATAAATGAAAATCTATTCCAACATTTAAAAATAATAACTTATGATTAACTTTCTCAGATTAAATGAAAATTATTAATTAATTTTTGATAATAATTACCTGTATGAATTCTACGGTGGCGGGTGAGCTCTTCGTTTCTCGTAAAACTTTTTCCACAACCTTCGTGTTCACAAGCGAATGGACGTTCACCTATTAATAAAAATAATAATCGTAAATTTAAATGACCTGACAATTTAATTATTTGTTTAACTATTTTGTCGTGAAAAGATTATCACGATAACTTACCAGTATGAATCCTAATATGACCCCTTAACTGTCCATTATTGGAAAACGCCACCTGACAATGTGGACACCGAAAACGTTTGGGTCTCTGCCTTTTCACTTTCATTGAAGCCGGTGGTTCTGGCGGCAACAGTCCCATTGCTGTTAACTCAGTTCTTGTTAAACTGGCTAGTTCGTTAATTGATGAAGTTGTCATAAAGCTTGTGGAGGAGGATGATGAGCAAGTCTGGGTTCCCACAGGACTGCTTGGAATATTATTGTAGGAATAAGGAAGGTGATGATGATGATGATGATTCGGATGATGCTGGTGACTCATACTAGCTTCCAAAAAACTTGATGGATACACCACAGGACTCCTTCCAGGACTGGATGTCGCCAAATTAGCAGAATTTATGGGGGAACGGGGTAACTCGTCACCGAAACCATCACGGGACACACCACTTCCACCGGAAGTACCATTTGACACTGGGGATATTATAGCTGGTGTGGATGAAGTTGATTTTGTAGTCGTTGGAGTAGGGGCAATATCACTGTCCCCAAGTAACTCTTCCTTATCAACATGCTTACTATTTGACTTTGATGAAACAAATGTTTCATTAGCAGAAGAAAGGTCCCAAGGCCGGAAGATTTTCCCGATTAGCGTCATTTTGAGCAAAATAAACTAAAACACTTTAATAGTTAATTAGTTTTAAACAAGTGTTTATTTTTTTCCTTTAGATAAACACAGATTTCACATAACTTGGTAATAAAATTTTATTTTCAAACAGTTTATTTTTAAGAACACCCACGCACTTGTACTAACAACTTAAATTGCATGTATATTATATCTCCGCGGAGAAAAAAGGATATAAAGATTAACGTCAACAGAAGGAAATGTGATCCTCACTGAACAAGAGTTGACAAGGGAATAAAAGTTGATGGTGGTGGCTAACAAGTTATAAGTACTGTCAAAATGAAATGTAATCCGATAAGAGGCTTAAAAGGAGCAGGTCAGAGTCAGACCACAAAATCTGATCTGATCACAGTTTTACACAAGGGCTTTAAGTCAACAGCTACTTATTATGGTGATCATGGAGAGATCATCATATCACATATCGCCGAACCATAAGAGAGAGAGAGGGTACTTGAGGCTTTTTTCTATAAAACAAGATCATAATGTAAGTTAAGTATATGTTATGGTATACTTATCCATGGAAATATCAAGTGTGGGGCTGATGATGATTGTGTGATGTGATCCCTTAAATAAAAGTATTTAGATGACGTTGGTGGTTGGTGGTGGTGGTGGTGATGATGATGGTGGCGGTGGTTGATATGATACAAAGCCCCAAATGTTTGTTGTTACTTTTTCAAGTGAGGACAGAAAACCCCATAAGCAAACCAAATAAGCCTGTGATACATTTTATAAAGGCTCGGTTGAGTTGAGAGTTTTGAGGCTATTGTCTGGTAAATTTTGGCCAGCTTGTGCCCACATCACACATTAGCCAAAGAGAAAAAACCCTTGAGAGTTTGACTTGACTTTTAACAGCTTTTACCTTACCTCTCTCCCAACCAAATATACAAAGTTAACTTTTTTTTGTGATCCCGACGAAACCGACCAAGAGCAGGCCTACCCTCTGAGCCCAGAGAGGTCTATTGACAAAAGCGTTGACAAAAAGCTTTAAATGAAAAATGAAAAATCATGGGAAAAAAGGGCTCTTTAGTAAAATCAGAGAGGAATCAATTGTATATATATGGTTGTTATAGTAAAATGTCTCCCTTTTCTGCTTTGAAATAAGAGAAGTAGTGTGTATGCATGTTTGTATGTATTTTGGTGATATATACAAGATATTATATGACATCTAAATGTTTTAAAGTGTTTTACAATGAAAACATGCATATATTCATCTCATCGTTACCATCAGTCATTTAAATAAAAAAAACCGAGTGCACTTTATTGAGCTCTCTGTGACGACTGCACTACTGTGAGTGAGTGAGCGAACGAAAACTGCATTAAGAAAAGTATTAAGTGTGTTTGGTATTTTTGGTAGTCATCAAGATCATTACATTCCGTAACCCTAAACAGTAGGGAAATATGACATGTGGATAAAATTGCATTAATGTATTGAATGAGATAAGCCATTGTAATGGTAATGGAGAGATTTGTGTTCTATTCCATTTGCAAAGAGCATCAAATTTAGTATATTTCATAATTCCACGTATGACAAAATGGCATGGTATTTGATATAAATTTTTATGTCTTTTAGCTACAAATCCGATTCCAAAATGTGGTCATTAACCTACTTAAGGTTTCTTGGATGGGTTTTTGTCAAGGAAATGGAGAATGAAAGTGTAGAGAATCTGGAAGTTTTATAAAGTTTTTTTTTGAGTTTTCTTTTGAGAATTTTTAGTTACGAGTAATTTGTTTAATTGACTTTTATAAAGCCATGTGCCAGTTTTTTTTTCATTATTGGTGAGAATTTTATGAGGAAATTTTTACGACTGTAGTGATTTTGTACAATTGTTAAGTTGGGACAAGTACTCAGTCGGAACGCTTCCGCTGTTTAGTGAACACTTTTCTGTTGCAATAATACCTTTAAAGGTGAACAATGATTTAGAAGGGAAGAAAAAATCAAAATATTGAGGGACTCCCTACAGGGTAGCATGTCAGCAGTTTTGCACAACTTTTTGACCGATGAGCTTGTGGAACACAATGGAAAAAATTGAAAATGCCTTTTTTGCGATGTGATCAATACGAATGAGAATGCCTTCCTGTACAAGCTTCAATCCCATTTGAACTACAATCAAAAAGCTAAAGAAGACAGAAGATGTAGTTAGGTTTTTTTTGGAATGAACACAAAAACTCATTCATGGATATACAATATATATTGAATGGGGAATGGTGTGTAAGTGGCATATTGTTAAAAATATTGGCTGACTTTTTGTATGATTGTTTTGTCGGGGACAATAATAAATATATTTTGTTTTTACACTATTTTAAAAATTTAAAAGATTTTAAAGACGTTGCTTGGCAACGGAAATAGATACAGCACTCAGTCTTGATCATAATTTTTTTACAAAGCCATTTAAATCCTTTAAATATAACTTGCAAATTGGGTACAAATTTAAGTTAGAAAAAAAGTATCAAATTTTAACTACAAACTTTAGTAAGTTGATATCCCTTTTTAATGTTTAATGATTAGTTCCACAAGCCATTCATTTTTTATTACCTTTTTCTTACATTTGTCAGATAAAGTATTCCTTTCATTTATCAAAAATGAGCATAGTAGACAGCCAATTTTCACACCTTCTTTTTTATAAAGCATCTACCACTCGACATGTGAGAAAAACCCTAAAAATAAGAATGATTCTCAAGTGGCCCCAAAAACTCCCCAGAAAAAATATTAAGAAAAACAAGTCAGTAGGAGACAAGTCAAGAAAAAGAAAAAAAGGAGGAAGTGGCCCTGCCTGGATAACATAAAGGATAAAGCAAGTTTACATGCTAAGAAAAAGGGCTTTTAATATTATTTATATTC